>JAEKOY010000350.1:0-25911 GCA_021234595.1 Delia radicum
CCACAAATTTGATTTTGAGCGTCCCCGAATTTTTCAACGTTTTTGAAATATGGCAACCCTGAAATGTAAAACATTTTCTGAAACGATATTTGTTTTAATCGCTATAATTTCTTAACTAGTAGAGATATTAACATGAAACTTTTACCATAGTGTAGAATGGAAGTAGTGCTATATAATGGGTTGCCATTTTCCCATCCAGTACCACTTTTCAATCCCATTTTTTTAGATTTAAATATAATTTTGTTTTTCAAATAATTCAAAACCTAGGGGACCTGGGCCATCAGAACCGGTACCAAATTAAAGCTCACTTTTTTCTCTGCCACCACACCAAGTTTCATAAATATCTTGTATATTTCCCATAATTTTTGATTTTCAAAAATAGCGATGGAAAATAAGGCGAAAAATTCAGATTGATTCAAAAAATCATGTGACTTCCCCGTTTTTTGAATAACTCGGTCAATTCTGGTCCAATCTGGCTGGAAACCCTATTGTTATGGATTTTCGACGCTCTTTCAGAATCTTTCACCACACAAATTTGATTTTGAGCGTCCCCGAATTTTTCAACGTTTTTGAAATATGGCAACCCTGAAATGTAAAAACATTTTCTGAAACGATATTTGTTTTTAATCGCTATAATTTCTTAACTAGTAGAGATATTAACATGAAACTTTTACCATAGTGTAGAATGGAAGTAGTGCTATATAATGGGTTGCCATTTTCCATCCAGTACCACTTTCAATCCCATTTTTTTAGATTTAAAATATAATTTTGTTTTTGAAATAATTCAAAACCTAGGGGACCTGGGCCATCAGAACCGGTACCAAATTAAAGCTCACTTTTTTCTCTGCCACCACACCAAGTTTCATAAAAATATCTTGTATATTCCCAATTTTTTGATTTCAAAATAGCGATGGAAAATAAGGCGAAAAATTCAGATTGATTCAAAAAACATGTGACTTCCCCGTTTTTTGAATAACTCGGTCAATTCTGGTCCAATCTGGCTGGAAACCCTATTGTTATGGATTTTCGACGCTCTTTCAGAATCTTTCACCCAAATTTGATTTTGAGCGTCCCCGAATTTTTTCAACGTTTTTGAATATGGCAACCCTGAAATGTAAAACATTTTCTGAAACGATATTTGTTTTAATCGCTATAATTTCTTAACTAGTAGAGATATTACATGAAACTTTACCATAGTGTAGAATGGAAGTAGTGCTATATAATGGGTTGCCATTTTTTCCATCCAGTACCACTTTTCAATCCCATTTTTTTAGATTAAAATATAATTTTGTTTTTGAAATAATTCAAAACCTAGGGGACCTGGGCCATCAGAACCGGTACCAAATTAAAGCTCACTTTTTTCTCTGCCACCACACCAAGTTTCATAAAAATATCTTGTATATTTCCCATAATTTTTGATTTGCAAAATAGCGATGGAAATAAGCGAAAAATTCAGATTGATTCAAAAAATCATGTGACTTCCCCGTTTTTTGAATAACTCGGTCAATTCTGGTCCAATCTGGCTGGAAACCCTATTGTTTATGGATTTTCGACGCTCTTTCAGAATCTTTCACCCAAATTTGATTTTGAGCGTCCCCGAATTTTTCAACGTTTTTGAAATATGGCAACCCTGAAATGTAAAAACATTTTCTGAAACGATATTTGTTTTAATCGCTATAATTTCTTAACTAGTAGAGATTTAACATGAAACTTTTACCATAGTGTAGAATGGAAGTAGTGCTATATAATGGGTTGCCATTTTTCCATCCAGTACCACTTTTCAATCCCATTTTTTTAGATTTAAAATATAATTTTGTTTTTGAAATAATTCAAAACCTAGGGACCTGGGCCATCAGAACCGGTACCAAATTAAGCTCACTTTTTCTCTGCCACCACACACCAAGTTTCATAAAAATATCTTGTATATTTCCATAATTTTTGATTTTCAAAAATAGCTATGGAAAAAATAAGGCGAAAAATTCAGATTGATTCAAAAAATCATGTGACTTCCCCGTTTTTTGAATAACTCGGTCAATTCTGGTCCAATCTGGCTGGAAACCCTATTGTTGATGGATTTTCGACGCTCTTTCAGAATCTTTCACCCCAAATTTGATTTTGAGCGTCCCCGAATTGTTCAAACGTTTTGAAATATGGCAACCCTGAAATGTAAAACATTTTCTGAAACGATATTTGTTTTTAAATCGCTATAATTTCTTAACTAGTAGAGATATTAACATGAAACTTTTACCATAGTGTAGAATGGAAGTAGTGCTATATAATGGGTTGCCATTTTCCCATCCAGTACCACTTTTCAATCCCATTTTTTTAGATTTAAAATATAATTTGTTTTTGAAATAATTCAAAACCTAGGGGACCTGGGCCATCAGAACCGGTACCAAATTAAAGCTCACTTTTTTCTCTGGCCACCACACCAAGTTTCATAAAAATATCTTGTATATTTCCATAATTTTTGATTTGCAAAAATAGCGATGGAAAATAAGGCGAAAAATTCAGATTGATTCAAAAAATCATGTGACTTCCCCGTTTTTTGAATAACTCGGTCAATTCTGGTCCAATCTGGCTGGAAACCCTATTGTTATGGATTTTCGACGCTCTTTCAGAATCTTTCACCCAAATTTGATTTTGAGCGTCCCCGAATTTTCAACGTTTTTGAAATATGGCAACCCTGAATGTAAAAACATTTCTGAAACGATATTTGTTTTAATCGCTATAATTTCTTAACTAGTAGAGATATTAACATGAAACTTTTACCATAGTGTAGAATGGAAGTAGTGCTATATAATGGGTTGCCATTTTCCCATCCAGTACCACTTTTCAATCCCATTTTTTAGATTTAAAATATAATTTTGTTTTTGAAATAATTCAAAACCTAGGGGACCTGGGCCATCAGAACCGGTACCAAATTAAAGCTCACTTTTTTCTCTGCCACCACACCAAGTTTCATAAAAATATCTTGTATATTTCCCATAATTTTGATTTGCAAAAATAGCGATGGAAAATAAGGCGAAAAATTCAGATTGATTCAAAAAAATCATGTGACTTCCCCGTTTTTTGAATAACTCGGTCAATTCTGGTCCAATCTGGCTGGAAAACCTATTGTTATGGATTTTCGACGCTCTTTCAGAATCTTTCACCCAAATTTGATTTGAGCGTCCCCGAATTTTTCAACGTTTTTGAAATATGGCAACCCTGAAATGTAAAATCATTTTCTGAAACGATATTTGTTTTAATCGCTATAATTTCTTAACTAGTAGAGATATTAACATGAAACTTTTTACCATAGTGTAGAATGGAAGTAGTGCTATATAATGGGTTGCCATTTTCCCATCCAGTACCACTTTTCAAATCCCATTTTTTAGATTTAAAATATAATTTTGTTTTTGAAATAATTCAAAACCTAGGGGACCTGGGCCATCAGAACCGGTACCAAATTAAAGCTCACTTTTTTCTCTGCCACCACAACCAAGTTTCATAAAATATCTTGTATATTTCCATAATTTTTGATTTGCAAAAATAGCGATGGAAAATAAGGCGAAAAATTCAGATTGATTCAAAAATCATGTGACTTCCCCGTTTTTTGAATAACTCGGTCAATTCTGGTCCAATCTGGCTGGAAACCCTATTGTTATGGATTTTCGACGCTCTTTCAGAATCTTTCACCCAAATTTGATTTGAGCGTCCCCGAATTTTTCAACGTTTTTGAAATATGGCAACCCTGAAATGTAAAAACATTTTCTGAAACGATATTTGTTTTAATCGCTATAATTTCTTAACTAGTAGAGATATTAACATGAAACTTTTACCATAGTGTAGAATGGAAGTAGTGCTATATAATGGGTTGCCATTTTCCCATCCAGTACCACTTTTCAATCCCATTTTTTTAGATTTAAAATATAATTTTGTTTTTGAAATAATTCAAAACCTAGGGACCTGGGCCATCAGAACCGGTACCAAATTAAAGCTCACTTTTTTCTCTGCCACCACACCAAGTTTCATAAAAATATCTTGTATATTTCCCATAATTTTTGATTTGCAAAAATAGCGATGGAAAATAAGGCGAAAAATTCAGATTGATTCAAAAAATCATGTGACTTCCCCGTTTTTGAATAACTCGGTCAATTCTGGTCCAATCTGGCTGGAAACCCTATTGTTATGGATTTTCGACGCTCTTTCAGAATCTTTCACCCAAATTTGATTTTGAGCGTCCCCGAATTTTTCAACGTTTTTGAAATATGGCAACCCTGAAATGTAAAAATCATTTTCTGAAACGATATTTGTTTTAATCGCTATAATTTCTTAACTAGTAGAGATATTAACATGAAACTTTTACCATAGTGTAGAATGGAAGTAGTGCTATATAATGGGTTGCCATTTTTCCCATCCAGTACCACTTTTCAATCCCATTTTTTTAGATTTAAAATATAATTTTGTTTTTGAAATAATTCAAAACCTAGGGGACCTGGGCCATCAGAACCGGTACCAAATTAAAGCTCACTTTTTTCTCTGCCACCACACCAAGTTTCATAAAAATATCTTGTATATTTCCCATAATTTTTGATTTGCAAAAATAGCGATGGAAAATAAGGCGAAAAATTCAGATTGATTCAAAAAATCATGTGACTTCCCCGTTTTTTGAATAACTCGGTCAATTCTGGTCCAATCTGGCTGGAAACCCTATTGTTATGGATTTTCGACGCTCTTTCAGAATCTTTCACCCAAATTTGATTTTGAGCGTCCCCGAATTTTTCAACGTTTTTGAAATATGGCAACCCTGAAATGTAAAACATTTTCTGAAACGATATTTGTTTTAATCGCTATAATTTCTTAACTAGTAGAGATATTAACATGAAACTTTTACCATAGTGTAGAATGGAAGTAGTGCTATATAATGGGTTGCCATTTTCCCATCCAGTACCACTTTTCAATCCCATTTTTTTAGATTTAAAATATAATTTTGTTTTTGAAATAATTCAAAACCTAGGGGACCTGGGCCATCAGAAACCGGTACCAAATTAAAGCTCACTTTTTTCTCTGCCACCACACCAAGTTTCATAAAAATATCTTGTATATTTCCCATAATTTTTGATTTGCAAAAATAGCGATGGAAAATAAGGCGAAAAATTCAGATTGATTCAAAAATCATTGTGACTTCCCCGCTTTTTGAATAACTCGGTCAATTCTGGTCCAATCTGGCTGGAAACCCTATGGTTATGGATTTTCGACGCTCTTTCAGAATCTTTCACCCAAATTTGATTTTGAGCGTCCCCCCGAATTTTTCAACGTTTTTGAAATATGGCAACCCTGAAATGTAAAATCATTTCTGAAACGATATTTGTTTTAATCGCTATAATTTCTTAACTAGTAGAGATATTAACATGAAACTTTTACCATAGTGTAGAATGGGAAGTAGTGCCTATATAATGGGTTGCCATTTTCCCATCCAGTACCACTTTTCAATCCCATTTTTTTTAGATTTAAAATATAATTTGTTTTTGAAATAATTCAAACCTAGGGGACCTGGGCCATCAGAACCTGGTACCAAATTAAAGCTCACTTTTTTCTCTGCCCACCACACCAAGTTTCATAAAAATATCTTGTATATTTCCCATAATTTTTGATTTGCAAAATAGCGATGGAAAATAAGGCGAAAAATTCCAGATTGATTCAAAAATCATGTGACTTCCCCGTTTTTTGAATAACTCGGTCAATTCTGGTCCAATCTGGCTGGAAACCCTATTGTTATGGATTTTCGACGCTCTTTCAGAATCTTTCACCCCAAATTTGATTTTGAGCGTCCCCGAATTTTTCCAACGTTTTTTGAAATATGGCAACCCTGAAATGTAAAAACATTTTCTGAAACGATATTTGTTTTAAACGCTATAATTTCTTAACTAGTAGAGATATTAAATGAAACTTTTACCATAGTGTAGAATGGAAGTAGTGCTATATAATGGGTTGCCATTTTCCCCATCCAGTACCACTTTTCAATCCCATTTTTTTAGATTTAAAAATATAATTTTGTTTTTGGAATAATTCAAAACCTAGGGGACCTAGGGCCATCAGAACCGGTACCAAATTAAAGCTCACTTTTTTTCTCTGCCCACCACACCAAGTTTCATAAAAATATCTTGTATATTTCCCATAATTTTTGATTTTCAAAAATAGCGATGGAAAATAAGGCGAAAATTCAGATTGATTCAAAAAATCATGTGACTTCCCCGTTTTTTGAATACTCGGTCAATTCTGGTCCAATCTGGCTGGAAACCCTATTGTTATGGATTTTCGACGCTCTTTCAGAACTTTCACCCAAATTTGATTTTGAGCGTCCCCGAATTTTTCAACGTTTTTGAAATATGGCAACCCTGAAATGTAAAAACATTTTCTGAAACGATATTTGTTTTAATCGCTATAATTTCTTAACTAGTAGAGATATTAACATGAAACTTTTACCATAGTGTAGAATGGAAGTAGTGCTATATAATGGGTTGCCATTTTCCCATCCAGTACCACTTTTCAATCCCATTTTTTAGATTTAAAATTATAATTTTGTTTTGAAATAATTCAAAACCTAGGGGACCTGGGCCATCAGAACCGGTACCAAATTAAAGCTCACTTTTTTCTCTGCCACCACACCAAGTTTCATAAAATATCTGTTATATTTCCCATAATTTTTGATTTTCAAAAATAGCGATGGAAAATAAGGCGAAAAATTCAGATTGATTCAAAAAATCATGTGACTTCCCGTTTTTGAATAACTCGGTCAATTCTGGTCCAATCTGGCTGGGAAACCCTATTGTTATGGATTTTCGACGCTCTTTCAGAATCTTTCACCCAAATTTGATTTTGAGCGTCCCCGAATTTTTCAACGTTTTTGAAATATGGCAACCCTGAAATGTAAAAACATATTTCTGAAACGATATTTGTTTTAATCGCTATAATTTCTTAACTAGTAGAGATATTAACATGAAACTTTACCATAGTGTAGAATGGAAGTAGTGCTATATAATGGGTTGCCATTTTCCCATCCAGTACCACTTTTCAATCCCATTTTTTTTAGATTTAAAATATAATTTTGTTTTTGAAATAATTCAAAACCTAGGGGACCTGGGCCATCAGAACCGGTACCAAATTAAAGCTCACTTTTTTCTCTGCCACCACACCAAGTTTTCATAAAATATCTTGTTATAGTTTCCCATAATTTTTTGATTTTCAAAAAATAGCGATGGAAATAAGGCGAAAAATTCAGATTGATTCAAAAAAATCATGTGACTTCCCCCGTTTTTTGAATAACCGGTCAATTCTGGTCCAATCTGGCTGGAAACCCTATTGTTATGGATTTTTCGACGCTCTTTCAGAATCTTTCACCCAAATTTGATTTTGAGCGTCCCCCGAATTTTTCAACGTTTTTGAATTATGGAACCCTGAAATGTAAAACATTTTTCTGAAACGAGATTGTTTTAGTCGCTATAATTTCTTAAATAGTAGAGATATTAACATGAAAACTTTTACCATAGTGTAGAATGGAAGTAGTGCTATATAATGGGTTGCCATTTTCCCATCCAGTACCACTTTTCAATCCATTTTCTTAGATTTAAACTATAATTTTGTTTTTGAAAATAATTCAAAACCTAGGGGAACTGGGCCAATCAGAACCGGTACCAAATTAAAGCTCACTTTTTTCTCTGCCACCACACCAAGTTTCATAAAAATATCTTGTATATTTTTTTGAAAAAATTATAAAATGGACAAGAGTATATACATACATATATCTAATATATTTTATCATTTTTTCAAAAAACAAATTTTTTTTAAATGAAAGGAAATTTCATAAGCTTTCTATAAATCAACATTTCACATCTTAATTTTATTAGTTTTTGTAAATGTAAATGTAAATTTGCTTTTTTTTCTTTTTTTTTTCTTGCAAAATTTACATTTTTAAATTTTCTCAAAAACTAATAAAAAATACGGTGTGAAATGTGGATTTTTAGAAAGTATAACGTATACGCCGTGTGGTACTAAATTGCATATTAATAACACTCATACGTACTCGTGGACAAGGGTAAGGAAAATTGGAATTTTCTTAAACAAGGTTATCTACAGCTACCAGTTTTCAAGGAATTTCAAAAAACTAAAATTTACAATTAGCTGACAAATTTCAGAAGGAATTATCGGGCCGACATTCAGTGTTTTAAGTTTTAAAACATTTCATTGTTAGGTATCCTGTATAGATTATTGGTTTCAAATTAATAAACTGAATAAATTTCGGGTAGAGTTCTTAAGACCGATTTATTAATATTTTACAATTTCTATTTTTTCTAAATCGCCTTTTTTAATTCAGTCAATTTCAATTAAATTAACCATATTTTAATTTATCTTGTATATTTATTTAACAACATTTATTGATCATAACTTCATTGAGTTTATGTCTATAAAAATAATATGATTTTTTGTTTGGCCAAAACTCTCAACTAAAACAGCAGGAATGCTTTAACACAGTGAGGACAAATTTGTACAATTTTTTCTTAATAAAATTTAACACAGTTATTAACAAATATATTTTTTTTATAACAAAAAATTTATGATTTTTTTAAATGCTATTTTTACTATTTAAGTGATTTTTACCATTGAAGCAATTAAAAGTTAACCAATAAACGGCTGTACCAAATCTGTGAGACGTGTAAAATATTTAAGCTCTAAAGACAATGGTTTTTAATATTCTTTTGTACAATTGGATTTGAAATTTCACCTGGGTACAAGTTCTGTTTTTGTGATAGATTTTTTGTTGCTTCTCTAATCACTTCTCTAATATCAATAAAATTCATCATTCTGTTTGAAAAGCATTTTTATTATATCATGATAGATAAAGAGCATCATGTTATATTTGAAACACGTAGCAAACAAACTATGATTCCTATAATCATATTATGATTCTATATGATGATAAAATCGTTCCCAGTGCTCATAATACGATCAGCCCAGAATCATGTTTATAATTGTTAGGATCATAATATGATAATTTTTTGTCGGCGAACATGTTCAATCATATTTTTTTTCTTCGCGTTGTAATTTTTAATAGTTTCATCAGTTTTCGATCAGTGTATTGATGTTGGTAAATTTCCAAAGCTTTGGCAAAACATGGCAGATTTTCAACTGCTTTTTATTGGTTTCAACTACAAAATAAACTTTATATCACTTATTACGTATAAGTGTTTTGTGTCCACACACTCCCACATGCTGGCAATACTAAAATGACAGACTGACAAACTAGTAGACTACATGAAAAGTCAAATATTGTTTAAATTTAAACATAGCTATATACTTAAAGACAACCAGTGTTTGAACATTAGATCGACTGTGTCAATTTTACACACCCCATAGCGGAAATTAGTTTTTTTTTTCTATTAACTAAATTACCATTAGTAGAGAAAGTATATTAAATTGAAAATTAAAAACAAAAATTCAGTTTTAATTGGACATGGAATTTTTTTTTCAAGACTCGAATAATTAAAAAGCTCATACTAGATTGGAATCATAGCTGTGGCAAACGGATTATGAGAAGATTTTAAAATCACTTATTTGGAAATAAAACTTATTTGCTTTACCTTAATACAAAAAAGTTAATGAAAAGCTTTTTAAATTAAAAAATTGATTAAGTGTTTCAAAAGCTTTCCAATAAAATGTGTCTTTTTACCAGAATATTAGTATTTGTATCAAAACCACTTACCTTTAAGGCTACTGACAAAAAAATAATATCTCAAATTTAAAAGTATATATAGTTTTTAGTTTTTATAAAATTTGTTTTTATTAAAAAAAAAAGATCCTTAAACTAAAGGTATACCAAAAGAAAGAAAAAATAAATAATATAAAATGGCTTTAATATTTGGATTTATATGTTGAAAAACTATAAAATATTTTAAACTTAATTTATAAAACGTAATTATGTAAATATAATGAATTATGTACAAATGTTTATGAAAATTATACAATAAGTTTTATAAAATTTACTGTACATTTGTAGAAAAACAAGAGATTCTTACCTAATTCCTAAAATTAAATACTAAACTAAAAAGGTGGTTGTCTAGACTACTTACCGCTAAAGCGTTTTTATATAAAAGGCACTGGTTTTCTGTTTGATTACTTACAATTAAACTTACAAAAGGCTTTAATAATTGTACAAAAGAAAATTAATTAAAAAAAAAAAATAATAAAATAAATAAAACATTTATAGATAAAAGCCTCTACTACTTAAGCTATTGCATTCTTGGGGGGAAAGGGGGGTTTGTAAATATATTAAAAGTTTTTAAGTAATTTTCAATCAATAAACTTTTTTAAAAAAAAAGTTTCAAACATAAACATTTAATAAAATGCAGCCACTGGTAAGGGGCAGTCGAGATAAAAAAAACTAAAAGCTTTTACAGAAAACTCTATACAAATTTATACAAGAAAAGCTAAAATTAAAAAAAAAATTGTATGCACATAATAGTTTTAGTTAACATAAGTTTTCATAAATATGAAATAAAAAAGCTTTTAAGCATTTTTGTCTGAATCAAATTAAGCTTTCAAGTTTTTATACCTAAAACAAATTAGTTTTTAATCACATAATTCTTCAGAGCTTTTACAAGTTAACGTTTACAAGTTTTTTTTTGTTTCATACATTTTAAGAAAAAAAAAACGTTTACAATTTCGTTTTATATTTTTGTTATCATAACTTTAATTTTTTTTATATTTATCTTATTAAAAACTTTTTCAACTGTATTATATAAAATATTATAGGAAACGTTTAATATAAAACTAGCATTTATGTGTTTTTGTGAAATTTGTTTATAAGCTTTGTGATCAAACCAAAGCTTTCAAATTTTCTTTGTGTTAAAGTTGTTATAACAAATTTTATTAAACCGTTTAATATAAACAATTTTTCCCAGCCAACACATTTCTCAGCACTGCAAAATTATGACTTATAAAGGGCTCTAAAATATGATAAATTTTCGGAGCGCTCATATTTGTGACTCATAAATTAAACATAATTGAAGCTTATTTATGAGCCTGCTCAGAAATCCTAAATTTCCAAAAAAAAGGCTCATTTTAAAGAGTCATAAAAGAGTGCTCAGAAAGAGGCTTCATCGGCAGAGAAAAAAAAACATACTCACATAGACATGATTTAAATTTTTTTTTTACCCTTTTATTAGTCTTTTCGGGCTTCAAGAGTACACTGGGTTGTTTTTTAATTATATCATAAAAGCTTTCAGTACAACAAACTTTTGTTGCAGCCTTTTTGCATAATAGTTTTATTTTTATCATTAACTTTGTAAAATAAATTTATTTAAATTTTTTTTTCCATCATGAACAAATTTCGAGCTTTTTTTAAAACTTCACTAAATGGAAACGATTTTGTTTTTTTACTTTTGTAAAGTTTTAAAACAGCTGTTATTAAGTTTTTCATAACAAATTATATATTTTGCTAAATAATGTTGTTAAAATTTATTTTAAAAAGCTGTTATTGAAAAAAAAAACTTTTAAAAGATGTGTGAATTATTTTGAAATGTAAAATTTGTGTTACTTTTTTAAATGCTTTACTCATGAAATATTTTAAACAAATCTGTTTAAAACACAATAATTTTCAATTTAAATAAAAACTTTCATAAGAAAATCAATTGGCAAAGTTGTTGGTTATGTACAAATTTTCAAAGCTTTTATGTAGCACACATAAAAGTCTTTCCTTTTAAATCTGTTCTAACACTTCTAAAAGCTTTTTGTATATTGTATATTAATGATATCGCATGTTTTAAAAATCGTTCATGAAAGCTCTCTTAGTAAAAGCCTTATCGATTAAGATTTCACAAACTAAAATAATTTTAGGAGTTTTTTTACTAAAACTTTTACAAAGATTGTAATTATCTATAAGAAATAATCTTTTATACAAATATTGCTTTTGCAAACCCTTTTTGATTTAAAAATAGCTTTTCTTGTTCTTTTTTTACCTTGTCGACTTACTAAACTTTTTAAACTAAGCGTATTTCTTTTTTTCTTGTTAAATTTAAGTATGTATAATATTTATATGGCAGTTCTTTTTTAAGTTTGTATGGCATCACATTTATAAAAGGCCAAAGGCCTTTTACGAAACTTTAGTTTCACTCAGCTATCATTGCCAGCAACTAAACACTCACTGAGTAAAACGTTATGTAAAACATCCATATCAACCCAATCTCGTCGTTCATTACGTATTGAAACATTTCTAATGCAACCCTTAAAATTTTCTCGTGTCAATAAAGAACCACTTGAGGCGATTTCTAAAACAAAAATTAAATACTCAAGTAAGAAAAGCCTTTAAAAGTTTTTTAAAAGCTTTCGTTTAAATTACCTGGTATTCCACCTATGTAAAGAGGTGATTTTGTTTGTACTTTTCCCGCGGTCGTCTGTTGAGCCACCGCTATGGTGGCTGGCATTTGATCTATTCTTAAGGCCAGTTGTTCGTAATCATAGAGTGCCGAGATGTTATGCCACTTATTGTCACACAAAGCATATTTGGTGGGTAATAGGGATTCCACACGGAAAGGGTTGCCATCACCCAAGTCACAGGAAAAGATAATCTGTAGGGAAGGCAGCAAAGTTTACGCTTTCGAATAAATATTTACTTGTGTTTTATTTAACTTACATTGCCATTGAACACCTCCAGCGATAAGGCTGGAAAACCAGTTGGTTCTGTTATGCTAAGTAAAATGCCTGAAAGCTCTGAAGTTCTAAATTCCATTTCGAGTTCTAAATATTTGCCAACATGGAAATTTTTCTCTATGTAAAATAAAATAAATAAATACAAAGAGTCAAATATTTCATAAAAAAGCTCCCAAATTTTATTATGAAGCTTTTATTACTTAATTATTGAAAATTATTTTCAATCTTGAAAGATTTAAATATAATCCCTTTAAACATAGCCCATAAATACTTTATAAAAAAGCTTCAAAAAATCAGCTGTAAATGGGAGCTTTGCAGCTTTTAAATCTCTCTATCAATATTGTGTGATTTTTTAAAAGAAAATATATTTCGGTTTAAAGAACCCTTTTAAAGCAGAAAAGTCGATCAATCAAGCGTTCTGAGATTTTACTTAACAGAAAAGCTCTCAGACGTTGTAACTGTGTAGAGAAAAAATTAAGGAAGTTTTCTACAAACAAATTTGATGTGTTCCGAGATATTTTATAAGAAATATCTATGGTTTACTCTTATTTGTAGTTAAGCTTTTTAAAACAACTAAACAACAATTATTTAAAATTTTTACTTACTGTATATTGCATAAGCATCTCCTGGAAAATAGGATCCTCTCTCGACCTTCGGAAAACATTGACCCACATGTAAATTTTTACCCGGCTTAGCTAAATCTTGTATACTATTAGATATGGAAAATCTTCTTAAACAACCCTTGAATGGTTCCAATTTCATTAAAAGCTCTGCAGGCATTTTGGGAGGATTTTCTGGTAAACCACCAACAAACAATATATTCGAGGCAGCTATCTTCTTGGGAACTTTCATTTGTGCCGAGGTCTTTGATCGGTACGACCTATTTCAACAGACATAGTAACTTTACGATCTTGACACATTAAAGTGACATGATGCCATTCACCATCATTGAGTTTAGCATGCAAAGGCAATTCCTCACGTCTTCTGCCACGAACAATCAATAATAAATGACCATCTTTTAAAATTAAAGCGACATAATGTTTTTGTTTCTCTTTCATTCCAGGGGCTAAGAATATCAAACCATTGGGATAAAATGAACGGAAGTCAAAAGAAATTTGGAAATTCTTTTGCCAATAATTACGCAGTGGAGCTTGCAATTGAGCAAAGCTATAAGGTTCATCGCCAAATTTAAAAGCATTTGGCTCATAAGAATAACTGCCAACCTATGATTTGGAATAGAAAAGCAGTATAAAAGAAATAATATAAACAAATTAAGTTTATCAGCAATTTTGGGGAAAAAAAACAACACCAGAAAGCTTTTGAAAAGCTTTATTGTAAAACAACACCAACAATTTTTTAAACCTGATGTGAAAGGCAAAACAAAACATATTTTTGTCAAAAATCGTTCTAATAAACTTTTTGGTCATTAAGATTTTTATAAAGCTTATTCTCCAATGTAAGTCTTATACAACTCTTTAATACAAATTTAGAAAAACAAATTTTTGTCATTAAACTTTTTTAAAAGGCTCTTTCTTCAATTAAATGCCTTTAGGTGCTCACCTCAATTCATTTATGGTTTCTGTGTTAGTTTTGAGCTTTTTGACTATAAAACCCTTTTATTTTTTAGTAGTGTTACTAAAGTAGCCAAAGTGAGTGACAATTTTGATTAAAAAAAAACAATTTTATGATATTTTTTTGTTAAAAAAAAAACTTTATTTATGAAACCAAAAAATGAAACAAATTAACAAATAATAATACAAATTATATTTATGAAAAAAAACAAGTTCTGTAATTGAACTTAATCATAATGAGATTATACAATAATAAAAATGATTATGTGAATTTGTATGAAAGCTTTAACAGACACAAAAAGCAATTTAATGATTAAGGTGATTTTGGGGTGAATATAAAAAACACTTAAAATGTTTGCAATTAAAGTGATTAAAACTTAAAAATAACAAAATTAAGAAATATTTATATACAATTTTTATGAATTTGTACCTATAGATTGTTATTATTTTATTAGCCGAGACCACAACCTTAGGGTGCAAAACATAGATATTATGATGAGCTTAATTATATGAAATTTTTTGTTTAAGGAGCTTAATAGTTAATATTGCCACAATATATATGATATATACGATTATTTTGTTATAAAAAAAGCTTAAATATTTGATTATCCTTTATAATGATCCCATTTGATTTAGAGTGTTTTAGTTTGAGTTTTGGCAGTTAGTAACAATGGCTTATTTTTTGTATTGAGCTAAAAGCTTAAAGCTTTTTATTCGAGTTTGTCGTGTTTATTTTTATATATTTGGTTAATGACTTAACAACTAAAATCCTATAAAAAAAGAAAAAATAGAAATAAATATTATATACATGCAATACAAAAAGCTCCTCAAAAGCTTTTAAGATTTTTAATATACCAAAAACTATGTAATGGTATACTGAAATTAATGTCTATTATTTAATAAAGATGTTTGTATACTCGGTTTATATAAATTTCGTTCAAAATAAGCGGATTTCTGTTAAAAATTTGTAAATTACTTAACATTTCTTTAGATTGACACGATTTTAACTAAAAGTTTAAATATATAAACAAGTTTTATTTTAATCCTATAAACAAAAGCATTTTGATTAAATTACAGAGAGATTTCGGTAAATGTAGTTTTTATTTTAAAAAACTTTATTTTATAAAAAAAATTGTAATTGCTTATTTAAACCATTAAGAAAGTGTTTCACGCAAAGATCGTAGCTTTTTCTAAAAGCTTTTTTTTAATTTTTGGGAATAACTTTAACAAAACAAAAATCATTTAAAAGCTGTTTGAAACATTTCAATTAGTGAAAGTATTTTTTTTGTAATTTTTATTAACTATTTCAGTGTACTAAACTTGAAAGCTTTTAGTTTTACTTTCAAACTTATTTTTGAGAAAAATATTTATTTAAAAGACTTCAAAGTTTAGTAAAAACAATTAATTTATTTGAATGTTTAAGAAAAAGCTCTTCACTGTATTGATATGTTAAGCTTTTGTTACCTTTTATTTAAAGCGCTTCTCCGTTCACTTTAAAAAAGCTTTTCGTTGTATAATAAATTTAAAAGCTTTGATTAATATATTTATAAGGGAACAAAATTAATGTAAAAGTTTTAAATTTTTAATTTGCATTTTTAGCTTTTTCCCCTCTAGAATTAACCTGTACATGCCCCACGAAATGTTTATAAAGTAATTCCTGCACTTACCCTTTTACATCCTTCCGGAGCAGCCGTAAAGCTTTTACCAATCATGGGTTCCGTCTTCAGTAAAATATCACTTAAACCATTAACACTGCCCATGGTCGGACCATTGCGTCCTATCTGCACATTAACAAACGATATGGCTTGATTGAAATTAATCGTGCGATTATTGAAAACTACATCTCGAACAGCCCCCTCCAATTTAATAAATGTTGGCGCCAAAGGAGTATAGTTTTCATAAGGCGGTGCACCACCAATATATAAACCACCAGCATCCCTCGGCATACTGACCAAGGTAGGAGAGCCCATTAGATTTTTAGTCACCTGCAGCTCATCATCTACCATCAATTCAAACTTCCGGCCATTCTTTAACAAATTCACCACATGGAATTCACCATCATTTAAAGACACATTCGAACTTATTTGTATGAAGCTACGTCCCGAATTTATCCAGACTTGTAGATGACCATCTATAAGAGACATTGAGTAATTTCCTTTAATATCTTTGGCATCATAATCATCTATAACTTCTGGTGGATAAGCGGCCAACATAAGTAGGCAATCGGGTTGCAGAGTTCGGAACACAAACCCGGTATTCGCCCGTTTGCGCAGAGATTGTGAAGGTAATTCAATATAACCTTGACCTGTAAAACCAGCCCTAAGAATGGAGAAAATTTTAAAGAGAAGTAATTTTATTAAATTTTACAAATTATTAACACTTTTTTAAGTTTTTATATGATCATAAATGAGCATATGGTCATAATAAGGAGTATATGAAGATATATGAATAGATTTAAACCTATGATCATATACAAAACCATATATGATTATATATATTCATATACGATCTCTTTCTTTTTGGTTAGAGAAACAATAAAAAATATATTTCAAATTCCTCAAATTTACATACTTGGTTATCATTTCTTTACAGGATGGCTCCACACCAAAGAATGAATTACTTTCCAAAGGATCATAAGTCTCACCGTTCACCTGAACATCCATCATACAGCCAAGGAATGGATTATCGGCACCGGGCGCCTTAGAAGTAGCCGAGGTAAAGCCAGGTGGAACGCCACCCAAATAGTAAACAGGTTTAGAAAGATCTGGCAGCATATGACTTTTAATAGGAACTGTGGGAGAACCGGTAATAGGTCTCTCATTATTGACCCTCAATATACCATTTTCAGTGCCACGCTTAGGAACAAATTCTCGAGCCACCTCAATTTTTACCCATTTACCGGTATTATACTTATTAGTTGTATTAATTTCCAACTTCGATTCATCGCCATAATCAATACGGAACATAATACGACCACGACTGAGAGTCACAGATACCGAGCGATTCTAAATCGAATGAATGACAATCGAAATTATTTTATCTTATAGCAATTATAGATAGCACATAAACTTACATTTCTATCATCTACCGCCAAGAATAATAGTGCATTCTCATCTAAAGTCTTAAATGTCATTTGCAAAGCAAACAAATTTTTACGATATGGCCGGGGTCGGGATTTCTTCACCTCAGCATAGCCTAAACCATTAAAATGTCTTGCTACTGACGAGGAAGTAGATTCTTGAGCTCCTATCATAGCTCCTCCACATTTACCCTCACTAGCGGCAAAATTCCAAATACCCATGGGCTTATTATCCACTTCCACACTGTGTACCACCACGTTTAAGCCGGGACTCAATTGTAGATCTTTAGTTCTTAATATTTTAGGGTAACCACCTAGAAATATGCGTTCTTCGGCTGTTTGAAAGAATCGTGTAAACTCTACATCTGTATAACCACTAACTGGTATCTGAGGTACCAAGGAACCGTAATTATTCATACGCCTTACTAATAGGCTTCCAATATTTAGGGTACGATTTACTTCGACATGATACCAAGCATCATCATAGTGTGGATCTCTAGTTTGTATTTCCAAAGGATGGGTTATAATTTCGGTATTTCCGCCCAAATTCCATAGCAGCCTAACATGTCGTTTAAATAGATCTAAAGCTATATAACGTCCATCATTTCCCTGTATATAAAGCAGAGGAGAGTTGCCATTACGGTTGGGTAAAGCGAAACTCATTTTAATTGTATTAGATGTCGTCAAACCATAAGATGTCGGTAAATAAGATCTAATACATTTCGGACCCAAAGACTCTAAAGAGATCTTTATACCCTCAGCAGCATGTTTGGCTTTGGCAATTTTATTTCGCAACTCTTCAATCTGTTTAGCCATGGTCTTATTCCATTCATCAAATTCAGACTGTTCTTTAATCGCCTGTTCTTCTACGTAAGTAAGGGAAATATTGGCTAATCTGACATTAGTTTTGGTTAAAGAAATATTTTCCTCAGCCATGCCCAATTTGATTTCCCAATCTGGTTCGAGTATATTAAATTTATCGCGTAGTTTTGTGATATCTTCATGCAGTAGTTGAGTTCTACGAGATAGACCCCTCATTTCCTCAGAAATTTTTGAGGCAGAATCTAAACTTTCTAAGGTATTTTTACGTGCTGTAGTATGTTGCAAAGGTTGTATATGTGTAGATATGTTATTAGTTCTAATACCGGCATTAATAATACGTGACTTAATGCCTTCTACCTTGTCTTCATGTATTTTTAAGCGATTTTTTAGAGCTGGAAATTTGGTCGAAGTTTTATGAGTTAATGATATGTATTGAAGAGTGATTCTATGTACTTACATTCGGTATCATGTATTTCCTGCATGGCATCTTGTTTTAATATTTTCGACTTTTCTAATGATATCTTAGCTGTTTCGATAACGGACAGACCTTGTCTGGGGTATAATTTATTATGAGCGGCATATACTCTTTCACGAGCCTCTACAGAAGCCAAACGAGCCTGTTCTATAGCATCAGAGATATTTTTATGGGCAGAACTGAGTGGACAACAAGGGAAATAAATGTTAGGGGCTTGTTTATGAGACAATTTGAAATATTTTAAAGCTACATTTTCAAAACTGGGTCCTATTTCCTTGAATTTTTCACAGATTCTCAAAATTTACAATTTCAAAGAATGGAATCCGGAAATAATTTCAAATCAGGAAAAAATGAGATCGTAAATGAATATACATGGGATTGTATATGGTCATATATGCGTATATCTGACCATCTGAGAAGACAAATATGATTTTGTTTTGCCATTTTGGGATCTTTAATTTTTGGGCTTAAAACTGCTTTTCTTAAGATGTTTGAGCTTTAAAATAGCTTTTTTCGGACATTCTTCACTAAAATGATTTTCCCTCATTTTTTTTTTTTACTTTTTCTTTCAAAAATAGCATAACTACAAAAAAGTACCATTTTGTAGTTATGCTATTTTTTTTTACTTTTTTTACAATAAACTTTTTTTTTTTGCCATAAACACCGCAGATTTGGCATTTTTTGCCTTCTCTGCTGATCATATATAACTATATACCGTAATATATGGTCTCAATCTGAAGGTATATGGTAATATATGATAGATGATTTCAATGCAAATATATATCGTATATTGAACTGTATATAGTCAGTTATAAAAATATATAATCATATATGTTCATATACACACCCATTTTAACCTGGGAAGGTTAATATTTAAACTAGTAAAAGAATTAAATTTGACTTTGAGATACCCTACACAAATTTGGTTTAAAATAACTAATGTTTGGATAAGAAATTTTAATAGGTCGAAATGGACCTGAGCCCAAAGCTGCCTTAGTATTGTAAAACAAAATTCTATTGATAAATTTTGACCACTTAACCCACAGTTATTTCAAATTGTACTAGTTCTGCTATAAAATCCGCTTTAAACAGTCACTGGATAGCTGTTTTGCGGGGAATTGACTTCTCATTTGCTGCAAGGATAGCACGGGTGCCTAATCCAATTCGTCTTTATTATTTCTTAAATTATACAACATTCGATCCACTCTTTACATGTAATAAGAACTTTTTCCTAATTAACTAGCTCTAGAACTACTTTTCGATTAGAACTTAAAATTTCCGCCCCTAAGAATAAGTTCTAATTCAGGAACATTGTCTGTATAATTTTCTATAAGATCCACTTTTGAAAATTTTCTACTTCATTTCTAACTTACCTAGCCAACATAGCTATACGTGCACCATTTCGTGTAGGCTGAAATTGACGAGCATATTCATTAGATCTCTCCAATAAACGTGCAGCATGTTTCTGAGCCTTCGGCAGCCAATGTTTGCGCACTTCTCGATGTACCGTTTCATTATCTTCCAGGGTAGCATTTAAAACAGTACCCAATTTAATAATATTATCAACATTGCCACTTAATAACTCCAAACGTCCTATATTCATTTCTACTAATACCGCCGTTTGGGGAACTAAGTTATGTTTCAAATATTCTTCTATTCTCCCTTTGAGATCCACAATTTGTTGATAATCTTCACCAACATAAGACTTCAAATTACGTATATGTTCTAAAACATCATCTATCTCACTTTGCATTTCCACAGTACGATCGGCTTGTAAACGTATATCGGATATACGAAAGTTGGTATGATTTAAATCACGCCAAAACATTTCCACTTTGGCTTTTTGATCAAAACCCATATCAGAGGCATTACCAAATTTATAGAAATAATGCCAGGCACAGGACGCGGCAGTGCGTATATCATTTACAGAGTCCTGATGTTGTTTAATGGAATCCAAATAAAATTGTGCTTGCTGCAGGGCCGTGGGTAAGCTTAAATGATGAGAGCCACGACCATAACTTTCCAAATTAGCTATGTTTTTCCAAAATACCAGCCTTGACAGCCTCCAAGTCCACATATAAAAGGGTGGCATCGTTTAGTATGATACCTACAGCATGATTTCTTTTCTCGCCTGTCGATAAAGCTTTACGATTTTGAAATTTTTGATTTTCGGCATGGGAATCCAATTTTATCAAAGCATTGCCATCATAGTTTAATAAAAGTTTGCGAGCATTATTGAAATCGTGATAATGAACATTTTGCGCATTAAACATTTCCTCATATTCCTCAACTTTAATATAAGGAGCTGGTATACCTGTCAAATCCATATTGTGAATGCCTCGACGCAGTTTATAGGAAATTAACTCCACATAATCCAGCAATAGTAGAGTGCAGTTATCGCAGACTAAGGGAGTTGATAAAAAAGAGAGATAAAGGAAGCACAGAGAGAAAGTAGAGAGGGAGAAATTAAGAAATAAAATGAGAGGAAGAGATTATAAGTTCATGTGGGTTTGAGAGAGATTTGTTTGTTAGCCACTTACTTTTACAACCTTTTTCCTCCACATGATGGCGAGGAACTTTGCATTTATCACATTTTAGACCAGTAACTTCCTGACGACAATAACACTGACCCGTTTGAGTATCACATCCTTCTTTACTTATGCCATTTAAATTGCAATCACAGGGTTTACAGGTGCTAACTGGTGAGGCTAATGGATTACCATAGAAACCATGACGACATTTATCGCATAATTTTCCGGTATAACCGGGACGACAAACACAACTAACTTCTCCCTGCCATACAGTGCAACCCTTGGCAAAATTACGATTCGTTTCGGGACAAGGACAAGCCTGGCAACCATAGGGTGAATTGGGATCACCAAAGAAACCTTCGGCACATTGTTCACAATGACGACCACCCGAATTTTCACGACAGTTCTATATAAAAAAAAACCGTTTTAATAAGAGCTGACATCATAATCATGGTTGGCAAACACTAAACCGAGAATACAGACTCGGTAGTAGCAACCGTATTTGTTGCCAAGCGAACGCTTAGCTAGTTTCGACTGAATTTTTCGGTTGTGATAACAATCATTCGATTGGAATAACAGAAATTCTGGTACGATTTCGATTGCCTTAACAAATTTTCGGTGATAACTACCAAACAATTCGATAGCTGCAAACGAACCCTTCGATTGGATACAAATACGGCTGCTACCACCGAATCTTTTTTCTGGGTGTACCTTTTCACTACCACCCCCATATCAGTAACGATATGAAAAATTTAAAACTAGACTGATAATAATCCATGCATAAAATTACAAAAAAATGTCAAAATAACCAAATTTTTTGTAAAATAAACGAAAACTTGTACATTTTACGAAAGTTTTTGTAGTTTCGACAATAATTTCATATTTTATGCATGGATTATTATGAGTGTACGATGGCAATCATAGCATTTGCCTTTAATATTACATGGTTTATTTCAAAATTTTCTTCATTCCATTCTGTTATTTATCTTCAAAATACCGCTATAAATCGGTGTATCGGTATTTTAACGGTGGTTCAAGTACAATCGGTTATACAAGACACGTGCCTTTAATGGAATGTTTTTTTTTCTCTTTAATTTCATTTCGATCTTGATGCAACTGTGGTTGCCATATTAGTATGAAAAGGTACTGAATGCTAACCCTGCCTTATATAAACTTAACCTACCACACATTCTCCTGATTCTCGATCACACTCTTGACTACGGCCATTGCAAAAACAGGGAGCAGCACGTCCTATCAAGTCCTCTATATAAATGGTCTCAGTTTCCGTAATATTACGCCATCTATAAAAACCACGACCGGGATCTTGACACGATAAGCCATCAAATCTTTTAGGACACTTACACTTCTCAACACCTTTGGCTATCATGCTGGTGGAGCCATTAACATAAATAGCCGAATCCATATGGACATTTTGTAAACTTTCGTAGAAAAATATATATAAACATAGAATTAAAATGTTTGCGACTTAAATTCTATTACTTACATAACTTCCGTAAAATCTGCAAAACAGGATCCCCGTATAAATATATGGCGTACATTTTGTAAAGCCGCCATGAGTGTAGCTCTATCTACTGTTTGACCATTATGATGTAGTTTCCAATAGGATTCATGCAAAGGTACTCGATATGTTTCATTGCGTGAATATTCAAAACTTTCATATTCATAAAAATCCAAAATCATTTTAGAATGAGCATTCAGCTGGACCAAAGGATATCTGGATAATACCTTACGATCTAACGGAGTAGTTCCACCCTCCGTTAATAGAGTAAAATATAAATTGCCTCCATAACTACTAGTGCGATCTCCATAAAATTGTGGAGGTAATTGGTAATACAAAGGATAATATAATTGAGTATAGGAACCCATGGTAACATTACCCGTAGACCTGGGTATTAAATTAAGACCATTTATATTTTGTATTTCAGCATCTTCACGATAGGTTTTTGAACCCAACATTTGTATAACCACTATATACTCAAATTCGGTAGTAGTAACATGTTGTGAGCCCAAATGCTGGACAGTTAAATTACGTGATTCTGACATGCGTACATGACCCCAAGACCAATCACTTTGTTCACATTCAGCAGCCCGTCCAAAACAATAACATCTGGTGCAACCCTCCGGATTTAGAGCAGATAAACCGAATGTAGACTGCATACAAGTATCACATTTTAAACCTACTACCAAACTTTTGCAGGGACATTGGCCATTAGCATCACAGGTTATTAAACCTTCTTTGCTAATATATGAACCTTCCACATCACAATTACAACGTCTACATTCGGGATAACCAAAATAACCCGCAGAACAAGAATTACATTGTCGTCCCGCATAACCTTCTCTACATTGGCATTGTCCTGAGGCAGTATGACAATATTGTCCTATGGAACCCACCCTATCACATTCACACTCACGACAACCTAATCTCGGCTGCCAACCCCAGGTTCCGGTAACACATTGACTGCAACCCAAACCTCTACTCATGGGTGGACATACACATCTACCATTAATGGGATCACATACTTGTCCTTCACCAGGACAAGAAGCACAACGCTGGCATCCTTCGGTGGAGAAACCAAAGAAGCCATCTGTACATTCATTACATCTTTGGCCACCCACACCTATTTTACAATCACATTGACCAGTCCAGGGGTTACATTCATGACTTCTTGAACCCGCCAGATCACAACGACAATCATGACATCCTACATTTTGGGTTAAATTCCAATGCCCCGATTTACATTTATCGCAACGTCTGCCGGTGACATTGGCCAGACAGTGACATTGTCCCCGAACGTTTATCGCAGGTATTGGAAATGGAACCTACAGGGCTGCATTGACATTCTGAAAATAGAAAAAATATTGATTTAGTAATAATAAGGAATAGAAATAATAAGATGGATGAATAGAGAAGTTTTAAATATCAAGTGGGACCTCAGTAAGTATTTTAGGAGTATCTATAACTTCTGAAGGAAATTAAAACCTTTTTCCCCTACACTTTAAATAATTCAAAAATGACGCCACTCTTGCTCCACGATATATAGGCAATATGGGTATCAAAACTTTTGTTTTATTTAGTGCTTTAACCATGTGAACAAATAAAGATATTTTCATAAATTTAAGACATGCCCACTTTTTCACCCTTAAACGCGAGATTGGACAGATAAAATACGTAATTTTTTTCCGCCTTACAATATATCCAAAATTCATTAAAATCTGTACAACATTTTTGGATAGTTCTTCGGGGAAACAGAGTAAAATAATTCTGTCAAATACGTGGTGAAAATGGGGATTTAAAACTTAAATCCCCCCCAAGCCGCTGAAGTAAGAACCTAAAATTTGGTATGTTCCTATTTCCGCGTACAGGCCTATGAAAATGCCTACGAGGAGGGCAAAAAAGGGGTGAACATTTAAAATTTAATAAGTGTGTTTCCTGGAGTATGGACAAGTTAATAGTGATAAGTTAATTTTACGGATATTCTATAAAACGTGGAAAAAATTGGCATTGAAAGGGGAAAAGCCTACCCTTACGAATTGCCAAAATTGCCGAAGCAAGTAGTTTGGCATTCTGGTTCCTTATTTCGCATAGACATCCGCTCAGGCGGAATTTTTTAAAATACCTATGGGGACCGGTAAAGCTTTCCATTGATTGTCAACAGGATCCAAGGGGATTTATGAAGAAAAATTTCTCAGAAATCAAAAAATATTTCGTTAAAAAAAAATTTAGGAACTCAGGGATTTTCTAAAGAAAATAATCCACTGATCTTGAGAGGACGTCTATAAAAAAAAACAGCCTTTGGAATGAGGGGGTTTCTATAGAAAAAAGTAACTTAGAATCTCAGGGTTTTTCGAAAAACGGGGCTTTGTATAGAAAAAAGTTCTTAGAAACAAAGGGATTTTCTAAAGAAAAAAGGCCACAGAGTCTGAGTGTTTTGCTAAAGAAAAAAAATTAGAAAATCTCAGGATTTTCTATAGAAAAACTCGGTAGTGGAAAAAATCTTCTAATTGATATCCTACCTATACCCTTCTGGCTGTCGCCATTATATGAGGGTTTAATTCTCAGATTATTTAAAAATGGGTCTACAGAAAATATCTTCTAAAAACGTTTTTCTATAGAAAATACTCAGATTCATAAGTTTTTGCCAATAGAAAACTCAGATTAGGAGGCCTGGTTTTTTAGACATTGGTGGAACACTCAGATTTTAAATATTATTTTCGATAGAAAATGTCTTCAGAATCTAAAGACTTGTTCTTAAAGAATTCAATTCAAAACAGTCAGATTACGATAACTTCTTTTTAAATATACTGGGAACACTCAACAAAAAAAGTCATTGAAGTCAGCAACATTTTGCTGGAAAGGTCTTTGACTTTACAGACTTTGTTTTTAAGTGTATTGATATCTGTGACCCCTATAATTTCTTAGAAATAATTCTTTTAAATATCAACCTCCTGCATTTAGTCTTTTCATAAACCTGTCAAAAAAAGCGAAAGTCTAAATAATATAAATTTTTCGTTTAAGCGCGAATATTTGCATTCGAAACAGCACGAGTTTATTATTGTTGTCTTTAAAACAAATCACGTTTTTGACTCTATGAACACCACAAAATAAAATAAAAATCACAAAACAACCTCCTATAACTCAAAGACCAGACATAAAAAAAATTACAGATTGAAGGAATAGAAAAAAATCTCTTTTATGGCATTTAAAGAGCTTTAGAAACT
>JAEKOY010000351.1:0-25893 GCA_021234595.1 Delia radicum
ATTGTAGCGAGTACGATGGTCGAATAGAACCATGGACAACGTAATGCTCATATGACAAACTGTTTGAATAAATGTACAAACTATTAAGTGGTGATCATGTTACCTTATTCTTAGCGATATAAGCATTACATATAAACATTATTTAAATTGACCCAATTATTATTAATACTAAGTAAGCAATATTTTAATATAAATAGCTCTAAGTTTTAATTTAATTGAATGCACCTGTAGGTGAACGGAGGCGACTTCGCCCGTGTTCAGTAAAAAAAATAACAATGTGTTGAACCGTGTTCAACAGGAATTTTATGCATCAATATTTCCCCTATTTTGTTTATCTATTTATCTCAATTATTTTGTACTCAATTTATCTTATTTCTCTTTTCTCAGTTCTCCATGAACAAACCCCTTTTTTTATAGGGTACCTTTACACACGAAGCAAATACTTCAAAAGAAATATAGCAAGAAGTGCGGTACAAGGAAATTAATTACATCGTGTGCTAATTTATCAGATTTATCCAGATGCCAGATTTATCACACCATTCATCCAAGTAACTGTGCGAGGGACGGTAGTGCGGTAATAGTTAAAAAAGAATACTACATTACGAAGATGATAAACTCCAATGCGAAGAGTTTCAGGCTACGAGCATAACTTTATTTGCAAAAACACATCAAAATTAACAGTTACGTCTGTATATAGTCCACCTAAACACAAGATATCTAAAGAACAATATAAAAACCTCATATACAAAGACCAAAACAAGTTCATCATGGGAGGCGACTTTAACTCAAAGCACGTAAAATGGGGGGTCACGGCTGACAACGTCTAAAGGTCGCGAACTCTATCAAGCAATACAAGAAACAGGATGTGAATATCTATCTACTTCTAAACCGACATATTGGCCAACGGATAGAACGAAAATCCCCGACCTCATAGACTTTTTTGTAACCCGAAAAGTCTCTAAAAACTTTGTGGTGATTGAAGAGGGCTTTGACCTTTGCTCAGAGCATTCACCAATTTACCTCACACTAAATGAAACAATTTGCAAAACACAACAAAATGCTTACTTATATAATAAGTTTACAGATTGGAAACTACTTCCGTTTTTTTGCTAGAAAATGAAATTGACCACAGCGTTCCTATTCATACTACAGATGAGCTCGACCAGGACGTCTTAACTTTTACCAAACAAGTTCAACAGGCAACATGGCAAAGCACACCCATATTAAAACCGAAGGTTAAACAGCAGGCCCTACTCTCCCAAAATACGGGAAATGGACTTAGAAAAAAGAAAACTACGGAAAAAGTGGCAGCAAACTCGTGACCCATCATTGAAATCTAAACTAAATAAACTGTGTAAAAAGATAAGTAACTATCAGAAATACAAAAAGTAAACACTACTTGAAAATCTGTCTTATGATAAAAACACAAACTACTCCTTATGGAAATATATAAAGAACTTCCAACATCCAATATTTCAAAATCCACACTAAAACTTTGTAATGGCGAATGGGCAAGAAGCAATGAAGAAAAAGAGACATCATTCTCAAATCATCTTGTTAATATTTTCAACCAAACAGCAGCGATCATAACTCCACATTTGAAAACATCACACAAGTAAATGAAATTATTACGCCAACAACTCCAAATGAATTAAGAACTGTAATTCAATCGTTTAAAAGCTAAAAAGTCCCCAGGATTTGATTTGCTTACAGCCGAGGTGTTTAAAAGAACTTCCTCCTAAGGAAATAGAGCAATCTTGGGCACAAAGAGAAATGAGAATGTATTAGTTACAAAAAATGAGATTGTATTGGTACTATTGCACTAAACAAAATCACTTGGTTTTGTTTGTTTATATTGTTGTATTGTTTTACTATTTATGTCCTTACGTGATAAATTTCAGCTATGAGGCGAATAAAAAAAGAAATATTCATAAGAGGAATTTAATAGGTAATACAAAAATGTTCTTTAAGAAAATAGGCACATGAGTCCTTTGCCAATAATGTACTGGGCAAACAAATATATATAATAATATATATTATAAATATGGATTAATAAATTAAAAAACAAAAAGCAAAATAAAAATTTTATATTAATTCTTATAAAATGCAACAAAATTCAAAATATCTGCGTTGTAATTGTTTTTAATATAAACAATTATAGTTCAGAGATTTTTAAATTTTTTAACTTGTAGATTGTTTTAATATTTTAGGTTTTGTGTGTTAAAATTAAGTTATGAATGAATAAATAGATCAAGATATATTTATGTACGTATATGAAAAATAATGAATTTATAAAGAAAAGTGAGTAAATTGAATTCATAGGTAATAAAAAACGTTCTTTAAGAAACAGGTAAATAAGTTATTTTCACATAATGTATTGCGTTAAAATAAAATTATAACTAATGTTATTTATAAATTAATATTAAATAAAAATTATAAAGTTCAATTCAATTTTTGATGTTAGATTATTTAAATACTTTTGGCTTTGTGCGTTAAATGTAAGTAATGAATAAATGTATAAAAAAATTTATTAATGAAAAAGTAAATGAATCAATGAATGTATGTATGTGTAAATGAATTAATGAATGAAATAAATAAATTACGATATTTAATGAATAATGAAATATAAGTAAATATAATTAAAACAGGTGTTTAAGAAGTTTAATATAAGTTTTATTAAAAAAAAAACAAAATCTGTTTTTTCGGTCTTTAACTGTGCAATGAAAATGAAAATTATTCAAGTTCGAGGCCATTCTCTGTATTTCTTTATTAGGATATTGTCCTAACAAATTATCTATAGAGTTTTTTGTTTTCAAATTTATCATTTGACCCTTTCATGAATGTGTTGATAGATCTATTTCGGGAATTTTCTAAGTTCCCATCATCAGAACACGTTTTGAAAGAGGTAACAATCCCATGCAAAACATCAAACATTCATATAAACTAGTTTACTCACTACATCAGAACTAATATATGAGCTTGAAGTTAAAAATTATAACCATTGATCAAAAAATACCAAACAAGTTTTCAATTTATTTTTTAATCAATGGTTATAATCTTTAACTTCAATCTCATGTATTAGTTCTCATGTAGTGAGTAAACTAGTTTATATGACTGTTTGATGTTTGGCATTCGATTGTTACCGCTTTCAAAACGTGTTCTGATGATGGGAACATCGAAAATTCCCGAAATAGATCTATCAACACATTACTGAAAGGGTCAAATAATAAATTTGAAAAGTATTTGTTAGGACAGTATCCTAATAAAGAACTATAGAGTATGACCTCGAACTTGAAAAAAATCAAATCTTCTGGTTGTTCTTTACGGAGCAAGAAGAAGTTTACACATTTGTGCACACATTGTATACACATTTGGTATATAAAAAATAAATTCCTCAAATTTGATTTTGGTCAATAGGGTTGTTTTTCGGCTCGGGTAGGCAATAACAATGACAGCATTAAAAAGGAGGTGTTCTGCACGAACCTTGAGAAAACGTTTACGGAAGATTTAGATTTTGAAACACTTGAAGTAAAACGTGTAGAATTAGATAGAAGATGGACGAAGCTAATAGAATCGTATGACAAGTACGTGATAGCAGAAGAGGCGGCTGAAGAAGAGGACAGTAAAGATGATTTATCCCTGCGTTATGAAGAGGTCAGTGACTTGTATCAGACAGTGAAGGCAAAAATTCTACGCAGTTTAAAGCAAATTCCGCCTGTTCAAACCGTGCCGGCCGTTCAAAGGGCATCTTTTAAGCTTCCCGCTTGAGACATTCAGTGCTTTGAAGGGGGTACGCTAAATGGCCAGCCTTTAGGGACATTTTTCAAGCTGTGGTAGGAAAGGAATCATCCCTAGCGCCCGTCCCAAAAATTAAATTACTTAAAAACCTCAGATTCGTTTTTACTAACAAATATTGTGTCAACTGCTTGTCGACTACCCATTTTAAATCAAAGTGTCAAAGTAATTACACCTGTAGTATATGCAATCAAACGCATCATACGTTGTTGCACGTCGAAAAAACGCGAAAATACAGGGAACTACAGAAATTCCAATTCTCAACAGCAGCCACCTATCCAAGATAATGAAAAACCTTCATATTCAGGTACTCAATCTCAGGTTAGAACGTTGAACACTCAAGTTAGCAGTACAACTTCATCAAATAAGGGCATTTTAGAAGAGATCCAAACTCAATTTGTCCAGACAGAGGGAACTAGTTTTGCCTACATTGCTAGCACAAATTGAAAGTGCAGGGGAATTCTTTACCATTCGAGCTCTAATAGATACCGGTTCCGAAAAAAGTTTTTTAACTACAGATATACAACAAAAATTTGATATACCCCTTCAAACCAAAAACTCGAAAATTTCTGGGCTAGGTGGAGCGGGGTAGTAGGAAAATCAAAGGGAAGATGTAATGTAATCGTAAAATCTAGAATTTCAGATTTTAAAATAAAAGTTAATGCCGTGGTGGTGCCAACACTATCGAGCCTTTTGCCCTCACGGCCTTTTAAGGTTAAAAGCTTTGACGAGATCAAGGACTTAACTTTGGCTGATCCATTTTTCTATAAACCAGCTAAAATCGATATGATTATTGGAAGTAATTATTTACCCTTTATTAACCTTAAAGGGGTACGATTAAATGTATTGGATACATTTGAGGCCAGGGAGTCTCATTTTGGCTGGTATTTATTGGGGCCAGAGCCAGCGAGCGATATTAAGGTATTTTCGACTTCAGTGTCCGCATCTGATGACGTAGTTTTGCACGAGCAGATGAAAAAGTTCTGGGAACTGGTTGAAAGAGACACCACTTTAACAAGAATCCGACAGTTATTGTGAACATTTTTACAAAACAGCAACTATTAGACGATACGATGGTCGCTATATTGTGCGACTACCCTTTAAAGAGGAATTCCCCACTGATATTTTTTTAGGTCCTTCAAGGAACATGGCCCTAGCGCAGTACCATAGGAGGGAAAAAAACGCTAGATAAAACACCAGACTTGAAGGAACAATATCGTCAGGTTCTCCAAGAATATATTGACTTGGATCAAATGGAACCAGTTTCACACTCTGAAACAAATGGTGAAAAAGAATTTTCATTTTTTCTACCCCACCATGCGGTTGTACGACCCGAAAGTAAAACAACAAAGGTACGAGTGGTTTTTAACGCATCAAAGAAAACCAATAGTGGATTCTCCTTGAATGATGTTCTACATCAAGGCCCAACTCTTCAGACCGATTTAATGCAAATTGTACTTAGTTGGCGATATTACAAATACGTCTTCACTGGCGACATTGAAAAAATGTTCCGCCAAATAATAATACATGAAGCTGATCGACCATACCAGCAAATATTGTTCCGTAATGTGACGGATAATTTCGTAAAATCCTATTAAATGAAAACAGTCACCTTTGGAGTGAACTGTGCGCCTTTTTTGGCTATACGAACTCTAAGGCAGTTAAGTGAGGACTGCAAAAATGTATATCCAAAGGCATCCACTATTTTAAATACTGAAATCTACGTAGATGACATTTTATCTGGGGGACATACTCTTGAAGAGGCAAAACTGAAACAAAGTCAAATAACACAGGCTTTAAATTCAGCAGGCTTCCCCATGAAGAAAATAACCGCCAATAACAACTTTCTTCTTGAACAGTTGGCCCGGGAGGATCTTCTTGACGAAGATTTTTTGAAGTTCGACGATTCTAGCACCATAAAAACCTTGGGCATTCGCTGGAATGCAAAATCAGACTTTTTTATTATGTAGTAGAACCTAACCAAATTGTGCCCTCCTCTACAAAAAGGCAGATTTTATCATGTATTGCGAAGCTATTTGACCCCCTGGGCTGGTTAGGTCCAATTGTCGTGATTGCCAAACTTTTGATGCAAGAGTTGTCGGAAAGAAAATTAGATTGGGATGAAGGTGTCCTACCCATTATTTTAATAAAATGGAACGAATTTCTTAAAAATTTACCCCTAATTTCTACATTGAAAATCCCTAGATGGGTACATTTTTCGCCAAACCACCATATACAGATACACGGATTTTGTGATGCGTCTGAAAAAGCGTATTGCGGTGCAGTCTACGTGCGATCTGCGACTTCAGACGGAGAAATCATCAGCCATTTGTTAGTGGCAAAAACAAAAATCGCCCCTATAAAAAAGACCACAATCCAAATTATGTGGCGCATTATTACTTTCAAGGCTAATTAAAGGTTTAATGGAAAAAGCAAAGTTCTCTTACGATCTATACTTGTGGACGGACTCCTCTATAGTCCTCGGGTGGCTACAAAAACCACATAACACTTTAATAGCTTTTGTTGCAAATAGGGTAACAAAATTTTTAGTATTGCCAGCAATAAACACTGGAAACATGTAAAAACCGACGACAACCCAGCGGACTTAGGTACTCGCGGTTCCACACCTCAAGAACTCATCGAGAGCAACCTATGGTGGCATGGGCCCACCTGGCTTCAACAACCTACTGAAATTTGGCCAAAACCACGAGTTTTTAATCCAACAGATTTAGATTTTCATCTAAAGACTACCCCAGTCGACACCAGCAGCACAGATATTTTTCTTCAAGCTAGTGAATCTGACAACATATTAGAAAACTTTTCATCTCTCCCTCGAGCCTTAAGGGTCGTGAGTTATTGTTTTCGCTTCATCAATCGATGCCGAAAACTCCCATTTAAAACTGAACAGTTTATAACTACAGAGGAAATTCTATTCGCGAAAAGGCGACTAATTTCAATCGCTCAGAAAACTCACTTTTACAAAGAGTATGAATGCCTTAACGGAAAACGGCATATCAACAAAAAAAGTAGACGTCTTACTTTGAGTCCATTTCTCGATAAAGATGATTTATTAAGTGTTGGAGGTAGACTTAATAACTCAGGATTAAGTTATACAGAGCGACATCCTATAATAATTCCCGAAAAATCACGCTTTGCTAAACTGTTTGTCTAATATACCCATACAATTTTGCTTCATGCTGAACATCACATAATGTTACGGGCTATAAGACAAGGGTTCTATATACCTAGACTTAAAAATTTGGTACGAAAATGTATTCGAAACTGCAAGGCATGCACTATATACAAGCACAAAATTCAACATCAAATTATGGCCGCTCTCCCCCCTGAAAGAGTAAATTTGTCATTACCTTTTACCTACACCGGAGTCGACTTTGCCGGCCCGTTCAATATAAAATCATCAAAGCTACGAAGTGCCAAGTTAATCAAAGCATATGCAGCCGTCTTTGTTTGCTTCTCTACAAGAGCAGTTCATTTGGAAGCCTGCTCAGATCTTTCTACTGACGCTTTTCTTGCCTGCTTTGACCGGTTCACCGGACGTAGAGGTTTTCCTAAAACCATGTTTTCGAATAATGGTCGAAATTTTCTTGGGGCTAGTTTAGCCTTGCTAAAAACCTACAACGAATTCTTGAAAATGACAGAAAAGGCCTTAGTAGAAAAATATGGTGCCCACGGACATTTATTCCACCATATGCACCCCACTTGGGCGGCCTCTGGGAGGCTGTCCGTAAAAAGCATGAAATCTCATCTTAAAAAGGTAGCTGGTAATCTCAACTTTACTTTTGAAGAATTTGCTACAATGTTAATCAGAATTGAAGCTGTATTAAATTCGCGTCCAATGTCTAAATTGACCGAAAACCCGTCCGAACTACTTCCCTTGACTCCAGGTCATCTCTTGAGAGGTGCCCTCTCATTGCTCCTCCTGAAGCTCCAGAAGAACCTCCGTTAGAAAAATTGAGTCACCTAAAACGATGGGACCGACTAAAAGCTCTTCAACACATCTTTGCCCGTCGTTGGAAAAACAAATATAGTACCGAACTTCAGCGAAGAGTTAAATGGAAAACTGCACAACACAACATAAAGCCAAACGACTTTGTCATCGTGAAACATGATTTGTTACCACCCACCGCATTACCAAAGTGATATATGGAAAAGACAGCAACGTAAGAGTAGCCGAAATCAAAACACAAAATGGAATTATAATGCGCTCGATAGCCAAATTGTGTCTTTTGCCAATCTCGAATACCCCACTTAAACAAACCCCACAGAAATCCTCAAATTAATCCACCCGATTTAAAATCAAAAGCCCTGATAAAAAAGAGAAATAGTCGCTAAACAAAATTTCTAATAACACAGTACATATACATTATTTTCTTCCTCTCTAGCCATCATCATGCCCCGATGCAATTTGTGTCTAAAAAATCACGCCGTCCGGCACTGCCGCACTGTTCGCCCCTGACGAACAACGTGGGGGAATCGAGTACGGGGTGTTCGACGTCTCCGCAACCTACGCACCACGCGCCCATCATGGACCGATCGCCCATTGGCGACTACAGTTGCGCGAAGAAGCCATTCGTGTACCACCGCCTGTTACGGATCCACTGTTAGTGGAGCATTTTTCAACCATCAAGTCCAAGGCACATCCCTTCGCGATTTACCGTACCATAGATGGAGTTATTGGTCATCGGACGCTGGCATCCATAATAAGACCAGAGGTGATCCAGCCAGCAGAAACCCTACCCAAGGCGCAAAGATCCATCTTTGGGTGGGTTATCCATGGAGTCTGGAACCACAAAACATCCTCGCGCGGGAGTATGTTGAACCGTGTTCAACAGGAATTTTATGCATCAATATTTCCCCTATTTTGTTTATCTATTTATCTCAATTATTTTGTACTCAATTTATCTTATTTCTCTTTTCTCAGTTCTCCATGAACAAACCCCTTTTTTTCTTTATATATTTTTATTTAAATATTATATATTTAAATATCATTTATTTTTTTTTCTATATATATTAACGGAGTTGGACTCCATATTTTATCTGTTTTTTGTAAAAACAAGTCAGTATTAACATATCCTTCAATAAAGCAAGAAGCTTTTTATGTGATAAAGAAGAAACCTCTGTGTTCTTTTTTTGTAATACTCACCGACTCATAAACTAATTGGGAACACAATATATATATATATATTTTTTAAATTTAATTTAAATTTCTCTTAAATGAATCAATGTATTATTAAAATTCACAAATGAAATAATTTTTTTTTGTTATACTATTATTAAAATTTTAAATTGTTATAATGAACTAATATTAATATGGGCAATAGAGAAACTAAAATAGCCGATCCTAAGGCTAATGTAATAAATGAAGTTGTCATAGAACAAAAAGATAATGGTTTTCAACAAATAAAAACTTACTTGAATTTTATTACAATAGTGTTAGTTATGGAATTAGCTCTGAAGCTATATAGAATGCATAGTAGAAGAATAAAGAAGAGATATATTGGAAAAGTAGAAAGAATATAATAGACGCTTGGTCCCAAATTTTAAATACATAAAAATCATATGAAGGGCAGATTAGAAGATCATATAAGTGTTTAAATAAAACTATAGTAATTAGAAGTGACACTATAGAGAAACATAAGAAAATATTGTTAGATAATTTTGAGTTATTGCGTAAATTTTTAAATAGCTGTGTAGAGAAGTTAACAGCGGAACACCGCAAAGGGGCAGTTAATATTTATAACGATTGTAGGTATAGAATTTTGAAAATTTCTGCGAAAAATAATTTGCATATTAGAATTCCACACACTGAGTACGAACAGAGCTCGGACAATGAAGACTCCTCTGAGAGCGAAATAGAAGACAATAAACTTCAACTGGAAGACGCTACAAACGGTAAAAACGAAAATATGCCTCAGACTAATATTGAGTTTCTGCAAACCATTACCAGGGTCTTGCCTGATTTCGACGGGAAACCTGAAAATTTGCAAAGTTTCATTGATGCCTTGAACATAGTGGAAACAATAAAAGATAACCATGAAACATTGGCCGTAAATGTGGTCAAGACGAAACTAAAGAGTACGACTCGAAATTTAATTTCTTCAGAAACGACAATTCAACAAATTGTTAATAAACTCAGAAGTACTGTAAAGGGAGAAAACGGTTGATGTGCTCTCGGCAAAACTAATGAACATAAAGCAACAAAAGAAAAATACAACGTCTTACGTCAAGGAAATTGAAGAACTAACGAAAGCATTGGAAGGCGCATATATGTCCGACGGTTTATCACTGGAAACAGCCAGCAAATATTCAACCCAAGTTGCTGTAAAATCTTTGATAAGAAACACTGGGAATGAACAAATTAAAATTATTATGCAGGCAGGTCAGTTCCAGAATATGGACGAACTAATTACGAAATATGTGAATACCTGCACAGAGACGAAAGATTCCTCAGTAACGTATTACACAAATAATAGAGGACATTCTTTTAAAGGACGTGGAAGTAATAATAAACGTTGGCGAAATAATAACAATAACCATATTATTAATGGCAATAATACAAATAATCGGAACTACAATTCTAATCGGGGCAGGGGCCACCGAAATTTTAACAATCGCAATTACAACCGTACAAACAACGTACGGGCTGTATATCAGCAAGAAAATGAAACGGAAAACTAATACACACCCTTGAGAATACAAAGTCTGGCAACGGGAGAATATATCATTTAAATTTGAGTATCTCAATGGTAAAGTAAATTACGTTGATGACGCTTTATCAAGAATAAGCATTGACGAATTAAAGGAACTAAACAAAAACGTATTAGTAATAAATAAAGTGACCACAAGGTCAGATACCAGACAAAGAAAAACATTAATTGAACAAAAGCATCATGAAAATGAAGATAATAAGCCCAATATATATGAAGTCATACAATATAATGACGTTAAAAAATTTGTAAAGTTGATATTAATATTAAAATATTAATATTAAAACAAATAAAAATTGAAGATCTATGTACTAATGGGATATTGGACCTAGGAGGATTTTTCCCAAGGCTTGAAAAAGAAGCCGGTACACTGAAACTTCGAAAATTAAAAATGTCACCTGATGAAGAAATTTTTAAATTCTTATCTATAAATGTATTCAAAAGAATGGGCAATAAAATGTTAAAAAAAAATTAACAGTAGCGCTACTGCCAAATGTGACCATTATTGATGCTAAAGATGACAATAAAATTAAAGAGATACTAACTACATATCATGACAATCCAGCAGAAGGCGGCCACTGCGGGTTATCAAGAACATTGGTTAAAATTAGAAGACTTTACAAGTGGAGAGGTATGACCTCACATATTAAAAAATATGTTAAAACATGTCAACAGTGTCAAAAAGCTAAGATAACAACGCATAGCAAGACACCAATGATATTGACACCGACCCCAGCAACTGCATTCGACATAGTATTAGTAGATACCATTGGTCCATTACCAAGGACGGAGAATGGTAATGAATATATTGTCACATTAATATGTGATCTTACTAAGTATTTGGTGGCAATACCTATATCGAATAAGAGTGCAAGCACAGTTGCAACGGCTATATTTAAGTATTTTATACTATGTTACGTCCTATGAAGACGTTCATATGTTGCGTTGGCCCTTACCCAACCAACGTCAGACCCCGAAAAAATTTTTTCGTGGAGTGCCCTTAGGGTAAACATATTTTTGGGTACTATCCGTAACGCCGGCCTTTATATTAACAGTGGGCGGCTGTACCCGTCAAAAATTGTAACAATGTATATGGGAAGGGGCTTATTAATTGCCTATGGGGGGAGCCTCGATACTTATAATTAAACCCCACCCCTTCCCGGCTCATATGTTGGGATGGCCCACCACTTGCTTTTGCAGATGGCCAATCTGCAGTGGTACCATCAGCGAACGGGAGCAAACCTTGGTCGTGCGGACTTACTTTTTGCCGCAGTTAAGCCCCCGTCCAGTGTGCCTGAAAGGAAACAAAGAAAAAAAAGAATATTAGTTAAATTGTTTTAAAATAAGCATCGGAACGATACTTTTTACGAAAATCCACATGTGCACCGGAATTCATAAGAACTCCAGTACACATGTTCCAGAGCTCCCGGGGAAAAAAGTAGACGTCTTACTTTGAGTCCATTTCTCGATAAAGATGATTTATTAAGTGTTGGAGGTAGACTTAATAACTCAGGATTAAGTTATACAGAGCGACATCCTATAATAATTCCCGAAAAATCACGCTTTGCTAAACTGTTTGTCTAATATACCCATACAATTTTGCTTCATGCTGAACATCACATAATGTTACGGGCTATAAGACAAGGGTTCTATATACCTAGACTTAAAAATTTGGTACGAAAATGTATTCGAAACTGCAAGGCATGCACTATATACAAGCACAAAATTCAACATCAAATTATGGCCGCTCTCCCCCCTGAAAGAGTAAATTTTTCATTACCTTTTACCTACACCGGAGTCGACTTTGCCGGCCCGTTCAATATAAAATCATCAAAGCTACGAAGTGCCAAGTTAATCAAAGCATATGCAGCCGTCTTTGTTTGCTTCTCTACAAGAGCAGTTCATTTGGAAGCCTGCTCAGATCTTTCTACTGACGCTTTTCTTGCCTGCTTTGACCGGTTCACCGGACGTAGAGGTTTTCCTAAAACCATGTTTTCGAATAATGGTCGAAATTTTCTTGGGGCTAGTTTAGCCTTGCTAAAAACCTACAACGAATTCTTGAAAATGACAGAAAAGGCCTTAGTAGAAAAATATGGTGCCCACGGACATTTATTCCACCATATGCACCCCACTTGGGCGGCCTCTGGGAGGCTGCCGTAAAAAGCATGAAATCTCATCTTAAAAAGGTAGCTGGTAATCTCAACTTTACTTTTGAAGAATTTGCTACAATGTTAATCAGAATTGAAGCTGTATTAAATTCGCGTCCAATGTCTAAATTGACCGAAAACCCGTCCGAACTACTTCCCTTGACTCCAGGTCATCTCTTGAGAGGTGCCCCTCTCATTGCTCCTCCTGAAGCTCCAGAAGAACCTCCGTTAGAAAAATTGAGTCACCTAAAACGATGGGACCGACTAAAAGCTCTTCAACACATCTTTGCCCGTCGTTGGAAAAACAAATATAGTACCGAACTTCAGCGAAGAGTTAAATGGAAAACTGCACAACACAACATAAAGCCAAACGACTTTGTCATCGTGAAACATGATTTGTTACCACCCACCGCATTACCAAAGTGATATATGGAAAAGACAGCAACGTAAGAATAGCCGAAATCAAAACACAAAATGGAATTATAATGCGCTCGATAGCCAAATTGTGTCTTTTGCCAATCTCTAATACCCCACTTAAACAAACCCCACAGAAATCCTCAAATTAATCCACCCGATTTAAAATCAAAAGCCCTGATAAAAAAGAGAAATAGTCGCTAAACAAAATTTCTAATAACACAGTACATATACATTATTTTCTTCCTCTCTAGCCATCATCATGCCCCGATGCAATTTGTGTCTAAAAAATCACGCCGTCCGGCACTGCCGCACTGTTCGCCCCTGACGAACAACGTGGGGGAATCGAGTACGGGGTGTTCGACGTCTCCGCAACCTACGCACCACGCGCCCATCATGGACCGATCGCCCATTGGCGACTACAGTTGCGCGAAGAAGCCATTCGTGTACCACCGCCTGTTACGGATCCACTGTTAGTGGAGCATTTTTCAACCATCAAGTCCAAGGCACATCCCTTCGCGATTTGCCGTACCATAGATGGAGTTATTGGTCATCGGACGCTGGCATCCATAATAAGACCAGAGGTGATCCAGCCAGCAGAAACCCTACCCAAGGCGCAAAGATCCATCTTTGGGTGGGTTATCCATGGAGTCTGGAACCACAAAACATCCTCGCGCGGGAGTATGTTGAACCGTGTTCAACAGGAATTTTATGCATCAATATTTCCCCTATTTTGTTTATCTATTTATCTTAATTATTTTGTACAAACCCCTTTTTTTCTTTATATATTTTTATTTAAATATTATATATTTAAATATCATTTATTTTTTTTTCTATATATATAACGGAGTTGGACTCGATATTTTATCTGTTTTTTGTAAAAACAAGTCAGTATTAACATATCCTTCAATAAAGCAAGAAGCTTTTTATGTGATAAAGAAGAAACCTCTGTGTTCTTTTTTTGTAATACTCACCGACTCATAAACTAATTGGGAACACAATATATATATATATATTTTTTAAATTTAATTTAAATTTCTCTTAAATGAATCAATGTATTATTAAAATTCACAAATGAAATAATTTTTTTTTGTTATACTATTATTAAAATTTTAAATTGTTATAATGAACTAATATTAATATGGGCAATAGAGAAACTAAAATAGCCGATCCTAAGGCTAATGTAATAAATGAAGTTGTCGTAAAACAAAAAGATAATGGTTTTCAACAAATAAAAACTTACTTGAATTTTATTACAATAGTGTTAGTTATGGAATTAGCTCTGAAGCTATATAGAATGCATAGTAGAAGAATAAAGAAGAGATATATTGGAAAAGTAGAAAGAATATAATAGACGCTTGGTCCCAAATTTTAAATACATAAAAATCATATGAAGGGCAGATTAGAAGATCATATAAGTGTTTAAATAAAACTATAGTAATTAGAAGTGACACTATAGAGAAACATAAGAAAATATTGTTAGATAATTTTGAGTTATTGCGTAAATTTTTAAATAGCTGTGTAGAGAAGTTAACAGCGGAACACCGCAAAGGGGCAGTAATATTTATAACGATTGTAGGTATAGAATTTTGAAATTTCTGCGAAAAATAATTTGCATATTAGAATTCCACACACTGAGTACGAACAGAGCTCGGACAATGAAGACTCCTCTGAGAGCGAAATAGAAGACAATAAACTTCAACTGGAAGACGCTACAAACGGTAAAACGAAAATATGCCTCAGACTAATATTGAGTTTCTGCAAACCATTACCAGGGTCTTGCCTGATTTCGACGGGAAACCTGAAAATTTGCAAAGTTTCATTGATGCCTTGAACATAGTGGAAACAATAAAAGATAACCATGAAACATTGGCCGTAAATGTGGTCAAGACGAAACTAAAGAGTACGACTCGAAATTTAATTTCTTCAGAAACGACAATTCAACAAATTGTTAATAAACTCAGAAGTACTGTAAAGGGAGAAACGGTTGATGTGCTCTCGGCAAAACTAATGAACATAAAGCAACAAAAGAAAAATACAACGTCTTACGTCAAGGAAATTGAAGAACTAACGAAAGCATTGGAAGGCGCATATATGTCCGACGGTTTATCACTGGAAACAGCCAGCAAATATTCAACCCAAGTTGCTGTAAAATCTTTGATAAGAAACACTGGGAATGAACAAATTAAAATTATTATGCAGGCAGGTCAGTTCCAGAATATGGACGAACTAATTACGAAATATGTGAATACCTGCACAGAGACGAAAGATTCCTCAGTAACGTATTACACAAATAATAGAGGACATTCTTTTAAAGGACGTGGAAGTAATAATAAACGTTGGCGAAATAATAACAATAACCATATTATTAATGGCAATAATACAAATAATCGGAACTACAATTCTAATCGGGGCAGGGGCCACCGAAATTTTAACAATCGCAATTACAACCGTACAAACAACGTACGGGCTGTATATCAGCAAGAAAATGAAACGGAAAACTAATACACACCCTTGAGAATACAAAGTCTGGCAACGGGAGAATATATCATTTAAATTTGAGTATCTCAATGGTAAAGAAAATTACGTTGATGACGCTTTATCAAGAATAAGCATTGACGAATTAAAGGAACTAAACAAAAACGTATTAGTAATAAATAAAGTGACCACAAGGTCAGATACCAGACAAAGAAAAACATTAATTGAACAAAAGCATCATGAAAATGAAGATAATAAGCCCAATATATATGAAGTCATACAATATAATGACGTTAAAAAATTTGTAAAGTTGATATTAATATTAAAATATTAATATTAAAACAAATAAAAATTGAAGATCTATGTACTAATGGGATATTGGACCTAGGAGGATTTTTCCCAAGGCTTGAAAAAGAAGCCGGTACACTGAAACTTCGAAAATTAAAAATGTCACCTGATGAAGAAATTTTTAAATTCTTATCTATAAATGTATTCAAAAGAATGGGCAATAAAATGTTAAAAAAAAATTAACAGTAGCGCTACTGCCAAATGTGACCATTATTGATGCTAAAGATGACAATAAAATTAAAGAGATACTAACTACATATCATGACAATCCAGCAGAAGGCGGCCACTGCGGGTTATCAAGAACATTGGTTAAAATTAGAAGACTTTACAAGTGGAGAGGTATGACCTCACATATTAAAAAATATGTTAAAACATGTCAACAGTGTCAAAAGCTAAGATAACAACGCATAGCAAGACACCAATGATATTGACACCGACCCCAGCAACTGCATTCGACATAGTATTAGTAGATACCATTGGTCCATTACCAAGGACGGAGAATGGTAATGAATATATTGTCACATTAATATGTGATCTTACTAAGTATTTGGTGGCAATACCTATATCGAATAAGAGTGCAAGCACAGTTGCAACGGCTATATTTAAGTATTTTATACTATGTTACGGTCCTATGAAGACGTTCATATGTTGCGTTGGCCCTTACCCAACCAACGTCAGACCCCGAAAAAATTTTTTCGTGGAGTGCCCTTAGGGTAAACATATTTTTGGGTACTATCCGTAACGCCGGCCTTTATATTAACAGTGGGCGGCTGTACCCGTCAAAAATTGTAACAATGTATATGGGAAGGGGCTTATTAATTGCCTATGGGGGGAGCCTCGATACTTATAATTAAACCCCACCCCTTCCCGGCTCATATGTTGGGATGGCCCACCACTTGCTTTTGCAGATGGCCAATCTGCAGTGGTACCATCAGCGAACGGGAGCAAACCTTGGTCGTGCGGACTTACTTTTTGCCGCAGTTAAGCCCCCGTCCAGTGTGCCTGAAAGGAAACAAAGAAAAAAAAGAATATTAGTTAAATTGTTTTAAAATAAGCATCGGAACGATACTTTTTACGAAAATCCACATGTGCACCGGAATTCATAAGAACTCCAGTACACATGTTCCAGAGCTCCCGGGGAGCTGAAAAGAGAAGAAGGAAATTATGAAGAGGATTAGTTAAAAATTATGAATATTAAAAAAAGTTAATTTAAAGTAAATAAAATTGAATAAAATCAACTTTATTTAACAAAATTACCTTTTTTTTACTTAACTTGTTGTCTGTGTCTTCTGCTGTTTTGTTTTGGTTTCACATGTCCCAGTTGTACAAACAGGTACTTTTTTGCTTTAGGGTGGCTGTTTGGCAGGGTACGAGTGTTTGTTTTGTTAGTGTAAAGTTACTAGTTCATAGTGGTATGTCTTTATGAATGAAAAGCTGTTTTTCATTTTTAACAATTTTTGATCGTTAAAATTTGAATGTATGGGAAATTTTGTTTTAGAGTCAAGGAAGGTAAAACGGTTCAGAGCAGGGAAAATATTTTAGTATGAAGAAAAATAGAAAGTGACAAGTGGATGAAGAAAATGTTGGATTAGGAATTGAAAGGGATAGTTAGTAGTTTGATTAAGGAATTAGAAAACAATATGGCCTGTTGGAACAATAGATACTTAAAAATCGATGGCCATTTTTGATAGAGGCCATTGTGAAAATAATAGTCATTGGAATCAGACGTGTTGTCACTAAATTTTTAAATTTAAAACCAATTAATAAATTTGGTGGTGCGAACTAGATAAAATTTATAAAAAAATAATAATCGGTGATTAAGCTGTTTAAAGTGAGGATAGCAGTCGATTATTAGAAAAGGTGAATATTTGTTTTTGTGTTAATAATATTTTGGTTAATAAAGTGTTAATTAGGTTAACCAGCGAAAGATTTGGAGGTTAGGACACATCTGTGGGTTTTGACGGTTTTCCCTGAAAGATTATTGAGGACAAAAAGAGAACGTAAGTTGGCAATTCTTTCGGTAAAAAAATATAGTGGTGTAAGATTGTTTTTTTTTCATATCATTAGTTTGGGACTGGCCTCCATCTGGAACAGGGCCAAAATAAATTTGATTTTTGTATTTGTGGAGACCAGAAGCTTCTGGGAAGCGCCCGCCAAAAGTTCTCTGAAGGAAAACCCATAAGGAGAAGAAAATAATCGAATGCCCTAAACTCAGGTAACCGGTAAAAGAAAATTTTAATCCAAAAGTTATATATAAATATTAATGGCCGAATTGCCAAGGCTGTTAAAATAAGAAGAATCCAAATGAATTGCATATTAGTCTCAGTGATATTAGTTTTTTTTTAATTTTTTTTTTGTGCAAGTAGTATGAAATTTTTTGTGAAAATTTTATTATTTTTTTTTTGTTAAAGTGCCATTAAAAAAAATACCCGCGTTTGAAGGAATATCAGATATTATTAGCGTTGAAACGACCAATACAAAAATTATTTTTGAGTTAAAAGAAAAATAGCTTAGGGAAAAAGTGAGGTTATATTCCCCTACTTATTAATAATAAAAAAATTTATTGGAAATTAGTATTTGTGCTTATTCAGGTTTTAGGGAGCTCCTTCAGGCCTTTAAAATTTAATATAATTTATATTTCGTTTTTTTTTACCAAACCAATAGTGAATACACCTCACACCCATCTAGGGTTGCCATTCGTACTGTTTTAAACAGTACATGTACTGTTTTTTGAAAAATGTACTGTTGTATTCACAACACCTAAAACAGTACGCAAAAGTACTGTTTTTTTTGGATTAGTACTGTTTTTGTACTGTTTTTTTTTTTTTTGTACAAAGAATATATATTTTTTTAACCATTTTTTTTTGTGTGTACAATAGTTTTTTATATAAATTTTTGAATCTCCCTGTATTAATTCCACTTCGTTTCTTTGTACATATATAAGTTTGGTTTGTTTACTTTTCAAGCAATGGATGTTTGTAAACACAATTTTTTTTCATGACACTGCCCAATGCAAAAAGTAATGGCGTCCAAACTAATAATTTTAGCCAATTTGACGAAATTTAGTCAATTTGATGAAATTTAGTCAATTTTAGTTCTTTAGAGGATGTAAACTTGACGAAATTTTGTTGATTTGAATAAAATTTGTTAAATCTTAAAAAAAAAACTTGACAAAATTTCGTTAAAGATCTACAAAAATTTTTTTTGTTGATTTTACCTACGCTGTTTGGTTCGGTGTATTAACTTATTTTAAGTAAATATGTGATATATTGAAGTAAAAGTTATGTTAACAATAAATACAAAAACGTAGTTTTTTTTTTTTGAAAAGTACTGTTTTTTTTTTCATCAATGTACTTTTTTTTCACTTTTCAAATATGGCAACCCTACACCCATCCCTGGAAAAATTTTACTTGTAACGTCAAGCAACGCATATCGACGCGTAGTTCGTACTTATGTTTTATGTTCAACGTTTTAAAGGCACTTTGTATGTTTTATGTTGTTAGTTCCTTTTTGTAAGTTTAATATTAATTCATTTATATTTTTATTTTTTTGAAAGATTAGCAATTCATAGACTATTAGAATTATTATTATATTTAGTTAATTTAATAAATAAAAATAATGTATTGAAAATTTATAGCAATTTAATATGATCGGTTAATTTATTTTTACAGGGGTTGGTAAATAAATGTAAGTAGAGAGTGTGAGCGGGCTTGTGGGGTCACTGATCAATTGAAGGATAACCTGGTGACCATGGTTGGGTTGGGCGACTGGAGGAATACATCTGCCTCCCACTCCAAGTGATATATTTTTTTTGAAAGTAACGTTTTTTTTTTGTTTTGAATTTTAATTGTGACGGTCCTTTAGGGCTAGGTCGAAGGGAGGGAGTCACACCCCGACTGAAGAGTCTTGTCAGACATAGCCGGTCCTAACTCGACCTAGTGCCTCCGAGGTCTCGCTTACACATATCGGATATGGGAACTGAGTATAAGAACTCAATAATAACAGACTTATGTAAATACCTGAAAATCAATAATATTACGTCCACTGCATATCACCACCAAACACTAGGTACTGTTGAACGCTGTCACAGAACCTTCAAAGAATATATACGTTCGTACATATCGATTGATAGAGATGACTGGGACGAATGGCTTATATACTTTACATATTGTTTCAACACCACACCATCAGCAGTACATAGTTACAGTCCTTACGAGATGATTTTTGGGCGAATACCCAATGGTTTTCAATATTTTAATAGTATAGACAGAGTAGATACTATTTATAATATAGATGATTATAGTAAACAAGTCAAGTATAGATTGGAAATTGCATATAAGAGAGCAAGATTATTGTTAGATAAAGCTAAGGCTAAGCAAAAACAACATTATAACACAAATACAGAACAATTGGATTTAAGTGTAGGAGATTTAGTTTTATTAAAAAATGAGGTAGGACATAAATTAGACAATAGATACGAGGGCCCGTATAAGACTATAGAAATAAGCAATAATGATAATATAATAATTAGAACTAAGGGAGATAAAAAACAGAAGATTCACAAGAAAAGACTAAAACTGTTTAATGAAAGCAAGTATATTGTTTTTATGCATTTATATTTTATATTATATTTATATTATATTATTATTATTATATTTATATTATATTATATTTTATATTTATATTTGTTATACGTTATAACAAAAAATACTTTAGAAAATAAGTTAAAATTACATAGCGTAATACAAAATGTTGCACCGATAGTAATTAAGAAATATAATTTTATGTAAACATTGTACTAGAATGTATTATTGAACTTAGAACAAGGGAACAATGAGTAAAAGAATATCCATATGCTTAATAGCATATGAACATTCTTCTGAAAAATGGAGGTGTAGCGGGTGCGATAGTCGAATAGAACTATCGTAATCATGGACAATGTAATGCTCATATGACACACTAGGGTGGTCCTTATTTTTCAACTTGCGATTTTTGGGGCTGCCCCCCCTCTTAAAATATTTGTTTTGGTACATAAAATCACCATGCAAAAAATTAGAGTTCTAGCATAACGGGAAGATGTCCCGCATCGCCCTTGAAAATCGGGCCCCTAGGAAAAATGGGCATAATTTAAAAAAAAATTAGAAAGTTTTTTTCTTCAAAATTAAAAAAATATAAAATTTAAAAAAACGTTGAAATCCGCTAGAATCAAAATGCTCTAACAAAAATTGTTGCCAACGGATATCCGTAATACTTGGCTTATTTAATACTTGAGATGTGCTTAATGAAATACTTGACAGCAAACACTAGGTTTTTGATTTTTGTTGAATAAAATTTTCAAAAATGCAAAAAAGTCACTTTGAGGTACCCCCAAAATATTTATTAATTTTTTGACACAAAGTTAGGGTAAGTTAGCGATTTTCTGGGAAAGTAATATTTTTTGTCTGAGTAGTTATGATTAAACCCAAGACAAAAATTATTTTATATTTTTTTAATTTTGAAGAAAAAAAATTTGTAATTTTTTTTTAAATTATAATTTAAAAAAAAAAATTACAAATTTTTTTGGGCATAATTATGCCCATTTTTCCAAGGGGCCCGATTTTCAAGGGCGATGCGGGACATCTTCCCGTTATGCTAGAACTCTCATTTTTTGCGTGGCGTATTTTGACACCCTAACAAATATTTAAAGGGGGGGGGGGGGGGGTAAGTCAAAATCTCGTTTTTATTTTTCGCCCATACAACGAAAGACGACCCTAATGACACACTGTTTGAATAAATGTACAAACTATTAAGTGGTGATCATGTTACCTTATTCTTAGCGATATAAGCATTACATATAAACATTATTTAAATTGACCCAATTATTATTAATACTAAGTAAGCAATATTTTAATATAAATAGCTCTAAGTTTTAATTTAATTGAATGCACCTGTAGGTGAACGGAGGCGACTTCGCCCGTGTTCAGTAAAAAAAATAACAATGTGTTGAACCGTGTTCAACAGGAATTTTATGCATCAATATTTCCCCTATTTTGTTTATCTATTTATCTCAATTATTTTGTACTCAATTTATCTTATTTCTCTTTTCTCAGTTCTCCATGAACAAACCCCTTTTTTTATAGGGTACCTTTACACACGAAGCAAATACTTCAAAAGAAATATAGCAAGAAGTGCGGTACAAGGAAATTAATTACATCGTGTGCTAATTTATCATGATTTATCCAGATGCCAGATTTATCACACCATTCATCCAAGTAACTGTGCGAGGGACGGTAGTGCGGTAATAGTTAAAAAAAGAATACTACATTACGAAGATGATAAACTCCAATGCGAAGAGTTTCAGGCTACGAGCATAACTTTATTTGCAAAAACACATCAAAAATTAACAGTTACGTCTGTATATAGTCCACCTAAACACAAGATATCTAAAGAACAATATAAAAACCTCATATACAAAGACCAAAACAAGTTCATCATGGGAGGCGACTTTAACTCAAAGCACGTAAAATGGGGGTCACGGCTGACAACGTCTAAAGGTCGCGAACTCTATCAAGCAATACAAGAAACAGGATGTGAATATCTATCTACTTCTAAACCGACATATTGGCCAACGGATAGAACGAAAATCCCCGACCTCATAGACTTTTTTGTAACCCGAAAAGTCTCTAAAAACTTTGTGGTGATTGAAGAGGGCTTTGACCTTTGCTCAGAGCATTCACCAATTTACCTCACACTAAATGAAACAATTTGCAAAACACAACAAAATGCTTACTTATATAATAAGTTTACAGATTGGAACTACTTCCGTTTTTTGCTAGAAAATGAAATTGACCACAGCGTTCCTATTCATACTACAGATGAGCTCGACCAGGACGTCTTAACTTTTACCAAACAAGTTCAACAGGCAACATGGCAAAGCACACCCATATTAAAACCGAAGGTTAAACAGCAGGCCTACTCTCCCAAAATACGGGAAATGGACTTAGAAAAAAGAAAACTACGGAAAAAGTGGCAGCAAACTCGTGACCCATCATTGAAATCTAAACTAAATAAACTGTGTAAAAAGATAAGTAACTATCAGAAATACAAAAAGTAAACACTACTTGAAAATCTGTCTTATGATAAAAACACAAACTACTCCTTATGGAAATATATAAAGAACTTCCAACATCCAATATTTCAAAATCCACACTAAAACTTTGTAATGGCGAATGGGCAAGAAGCAATGAAGAAAAAGAGACATCATTCTCAAATCATCTTGTTAATATTTTCAACCAAACAGCAGCGATCATAACTCCACATTTGAAAACATCACACAAGTAAATGAAATTATTACGCCAACAACTCCAAATGAATTAAGAACTGTAATTCAATCGTTAAAAGCTAAAAAGTCCCCAGGATTTGATTTGCTTACAGCCGAGGTGTTAAAAGAACTTCCTCCTAAGGAAATAGAGCAATCTTGGGCACAAAGAGAAATGAGAATGTATTAGTTACAAAAAAATGAGATTGTATTGGTACTATTGCACTAAACAAAATCACTTGGTTTTGTTTGTTTATATTGTTGTATTGTTTTACTATTTATGTCCTTACGTGATAAATTTCAGCTATGAGGCGAATAAAAAAAGAAATATTCATAAGAGGAATTTAATAGGTAATACAAAAATGTTCTTTAAGAAAATAGGCACATGAGTCCTTTGCCAATAATGTACTGGGCAAACAAATATATATAATAATATATATTATAAATATGGATTAATAAATTAAAAACACAAAAGCAAAAATAAAAATTTTATATTAATTCTTATAAAATGCAACAAAATTCAAAATATCTGCGTTGTAATTGTTTTTAATATAAACAATTATAGTTCAGAGATTTTTAAATTTTTTAACTTGTAGATTGTTTTAATATTTTAGGTTTTGTGTGTTAAAATTAAGTTATGAATGAATAAATAGATCAAGATATATTTATGTACGTATATGAAAAATAATGAATTTATAAAGAAAAGTGAGTAAATTGAATTCATAGGTAATAAAAACGTTCTTTAAGAAACAGGTAAATAAGTTATTTTCACATAATGTATTGCGTTAAAATAAAATTATAACTAATGTTATTTATAAATTAATATTAAATAAAAATTATAAAGTTCAATTCAATTTTTGATGTTAGATTATTTAAATACTTTTGGCTTTGTGCGTTAAATGTAAGTAATGAATAAATGTATAAAAAAATTTATTAATGAAAAAGTAAATGAATCAATGAATGTATGTATGTGTAAATGAATTAATGAATGAAATAAATAAATTACGATATTTAATGAATAATGAAATATAAGTAAATATAATTAAAACAGGTGTTTAAGAAGTTTAATATAAGTTTTATTAAAAAAAAAACAAAATCTGTTTTTTCGGTCTTTAACTGTGCAATGAAAATGAAAATTATTCAAGTTCGAGGCCATTCTCTGTATTTCTTTATTAGGATATTGTCCTAACAAATTATCTATAGAGTTTTTTGTTTTCAAATTTATCATTTGACCCTTTCATGAATGTGTTGATAGATCTATTTCGGGAATTTTCTAAGTTCCCATCATCAGAACACGTTTTGAAAGAGGTAACAATCCCATGCAAAACATCAAACATTCATATAAACTAGTTTACTCACTACATCAGAACTAATATATGAGCTTGAAGTTAAAAATTATAACCATTGATCAAAAAATACCAAACAAGTTTTCAATTTATTTTTTAATCAATGGTTATAATCTTTAACTTCAATCTCATGTATTAGTTCTCATGTAGTGAGTAAACTAGTTTATATGACTGTTTGATGTTTGGCATTCGATTGTTACCGCTTTCAAAACGTGTTCTGATGATGGGAACATCGAAAATTCCCGAAATAGATCTATCAACACATTACTGAAAGGGTCAAATAATAAATTTGAAAAGTATTTGTTAGGACAGTATCCTAATAAAGAACTATAGAGTATGACCTCGAACTGGAAAAAAATCAAATCTTCTGGTTGTTCTTTACGGAGCAAGAAGAAGTTTACACATTTGTGCACACATTGTATACACATTTGGTATATAAAAAATAAATTCCTCAAATTTGATTTTGGTCAATAGGGTTGTTTTTCGGCTCGGGTAGGCAATAACAATGACAGCATTAAAAAGGAGGTGTTCTGCACGAACCTTGAGAAAACGTTTACGGAAGATTTAGATTTTGAAACACTTGAAGTAAAACGTGTAGAATTAGATAGAAGATGGACGAAGCTAATAGAATCGTATGACAAGTACGTGATAGCAGAAGAGGCGGCTGAAGAAGAGGACAGTAAAGATGATTTATCCCTGCGTTATGAAGAGGTCAGTGACTTGTATCAGACAGTGAAGGCAAAAATTCTACGCAGTTTAAAGCAAATTCCGCCTGTTCAAACCGTGCCGGCCGTTCAAAGGGCATCTTTTAAGCTTCCCGCTTGAGACATTCAGTGCTTTGAAGGGGGTACGCTAAATGGCCAGCCTTTAGGGACATTTTTCAAGCTGTGGTAGGAAAGGAATCATCCCTAGCGCCGTCCCAAAAATTAAATTACTTAAAAACCTCAGATTCGTTTTTACTAACAAATATTGTGTCAACTGCTTGTCGACTACCCATTTTAAATCAAAGTGTCAAAGTAATTACACCTGTAGTATATGCAATCAAACGCATCATACGTTGTTGCACGTCGAAAAAACGCGAAAATACAGGGAACTACAGAAATTCCAATTCTCAACAGCAGCCACCTATCCAAGATAATGAAAAACCTTCATATTCAGGTACTCAATCTCAGGTTAGAACGTTGAACACTCAAGTTAGCAGTACAACTTCATCAAATAAGGGCATTTTAGAAGAGATCCAAACTCAATTTGTCCAGACAGAGGGAACTAGTTTTGCCTACATTGCTAGCACAAATTGAAAGTGCAGGGGAATTCTTTACCATTCGAGCTCTAATAGATAC
>JAEKOY010000352.1:0-25871 GCA_021234595.1 Delia radicum
AGTGGTACTTGATGGGAGCAGTGTTACATTTCATATAACTACGAGGGAAGTTCGAAAAGTCACGGACTTATTGATCCACCCGCGTATAATAAATTGGAATTTTAAATTTGGATTTTGGTAAGTGTACCATTTTCCAATGTTATTGGATTATTAAAACTAATTGTTATACCACACAATTTGGCGAAACCTAAACTGAAATAAATTTATAAAATAACTAATGTACAGGAGCCGTTTGAATAAAAGCTATGACACAAATGTTTCACACCGCTTACAACATCATGACGCGTCACATGCTGGAGAGAAAATGTTTGTCATTTTATTGGTTTACAGGTTAAATATTTTTTTGGCCGAACTTCGGCCATAATATCAATGTTCGGCCGGCCGAAGACGAAGCCGAACTATTTGTTTAATAAAAAAAATATAAATTGTTTTTTTAGATCAATAATTTAAACGAAAAAGTTATTAAACATAAACAAAATACAAATTTATAGGTATATTTTTTTTTAAAAAATCATATTTGGAAAATAGTTGTACTATTTTATGTACAAAAAATGAATAAAATATTTGTACTATATTTTATAGTCAAAGAAAAATAGTTGATCGATTTTTAAGTTGATATAGAAAAAAAAACTTAAACTTTAATATTTAAAATTAAAAAGTTTGATATTGTAATGACAGAAAAGCATTTTTTCCGCATTCACACCATGTGAATTGCTTCGTCTATCAGAATACAGCTGTCCGGGCAGCGCTAAATAGCTGTTCGCTAGCTACACTAGTTAGTGGGGCTGATAAATATTTTATTGCTACAGCTTTTATATTTGTAAATGGACTTGAATTCCAATACTCAAATATATTTATATTTCGGGTCTTAAAGGCTCCGTAATAAACATTTTAATTTCTTTTTCAATAAAATTTTCGTTTGGTTCTGCTACTTCTAAGTCTGGTTCTGCATCGTGTCTATCCCAAATTGATGAATGAAAATTGAAAATGGATTTATGATTACTTCCCACTCGAATTTTTTTTTTTTTTTATATATTTAATTATATCGCATTAAATTTAATTATTTGCTAATAAGTTTTGTAGGTATATTTCTGGAATTTTTTTTTTTAACTCTTTTGGCCTTTTGAAATTTTTTCACACACATTGATATTTAAATATCGTTGTTTTTTTTTTGATATTCTATCATATTCAACGTTGTTTTTTTTGATATTCTATCATATTCAACGTTGTATTTTTTATGTAGATTTTTTGTAAATTCTGAAAAGTAAATATAACCGCAGTTGTTATTTATTTGTGCTTTTTATAAATAATCATAAAAAGTTCGGTAGTTCGGTCAAATTCGGCCAAAATTTGGCCGAACACCAAACTTGACCGAACTTCACTTTTTGGCCGAACTCCGAAGCCGAAGCCGAGTACTCGGTCGGACACTAATTATAGTCTTATCAAATTTAAGTGATATTTTTCCAAAAATTGTTAAAGATGCTATTTTGTAAATTTTCTAGTGGGGTCTTTTTTTTTGGGCAAAAGTGTAAAAACTAACCCTATATGGATCAAGTTATACAAAATAAATATTTTTATCTAGTTTAGATTTTTTTTTATCAATTTAAAAGTTTCACAATAGCGTAGTCATACATAAAATTAAGTTTCATGGTTTTTTTTTAAATATTTTAATTTTTAAATAAAAGTAAAAATAACTAGTCTTAATAAATTTAAGTGATATTTTTCCAAAAAGTATGCGAACTTTGATAAAACATTAAAATGTTGTTAAATTTCATATTTCCAAATTATTTTTTTTTTTTCTTTAATAACAACTATTATGTTATAAAAATAGAAATCGACATCTGCAAATTAGGCATTATAAAAAATCTTTAAAATTAATTTAAAAAAAAATATGTTTGCATTTTTTTTAAATTCGTGGGTCATTTTAGATTCATGCCTAAAGTGGTTTAATGATATCCGATGAAGTCAGAATATCTGAATAATTTTGAGTATAGTAAATGAATAAATAAAATAGGAAGTAAATTTTTTTCAAAATTTCGAATTTTGGAATTTCTTATAATAATACACCTTTTTCCAAAATGGGCCATTTTCGGCCGTCTTGCCGTCTTGTTAACGTTTTTCAAAAAAAAAAAAATGATTTCTTCCATTTGGAACCATTTGTAATAAAACTGTGGGTATAATGACAAATATATTTTTAAGGGTCACCCTAATATACATAGTATATGTTTGAATATATTGATATTATAAATTAATAACAAATGATATTAAAAATTAATAACAAATGATATTAAAAATTAATAACAAATGATATTAAAAATTAATAACAAATTATATTAAAAATTAATAACACAATTTTTTTTTTCAAATTTGCACAAGAAAACATTTATTTTGTTCTAATCGGAGTGTTATCTTTAATTTCGCATAAACATTTTATCAAAATTTAAAAAAAAATATTTTGGCCAAATTCTATCACTGTGCAATGTGATAGTTGTGATTAGGTACATACAATAGTGAATATTAACATTGAATCGATTAATTTATCATGGGTTTGTTAAGAAATAAACCGAAAAATTATTACAAAACTATAACCTTAATGTTAAAGTTAATATTTAAACCAGCAAAAACTGTGCGAAGAAAATTTAAAAGTTCAGCCGAAACATGTCTTTTGATAATGTTTAATTAAAACTTTTGAAGGCGTTGACCGATTTTGTTCACTTTTAATTCAAGAAACTTACTTACTTAAATAATGCTTTGCCTAAAACTTTTGCATTCCTTACCAATCTCAAGTGAGTGAAAAATGTTTCAACCTGTTTAAATCGACTCGAGGTGTTACAATTATTAACAAAGCACGAGGGCGGGTCCAAAAATTAGCCGACCTGACGTATAGATGATGGTCACCAAATTTATTTTGGTGACCTTATAAAACATATGTTTTAAGTTTCAAGGCGCCACGTAGTTCAGTAACTTTTTTTGGAGCCATCAAAAATAAACGATCTCAGTGAATTTGTAAACATGGGAAAAAATTGTTCACCGTTATGTAATTTAATACTTTCATTTGAAAAGTCTTAGTCCAACAAATATTAAAGCCGAACTAGATTCTATTCTGGTGGAGTCTGGACCTTCGTTTACGATTATAAAATATTGGGTGGCAGAGTTTAAACGAGGTCGACAAAATGTGGTGTCCATGCCAGAAACGGGTAAGAAAGTCCTGAAGGTGCGTGGACTGGCTGAAATGTTAGGCATTTCTAAAAGTGCATCTTGGCCGAAAACTTGGAGATGAGAAAGCTGTGAGCATTTGCTCACAATAGAAAAAACAGGTCGTGAAGATGTTTCAATAGAGTCTTTGGCGATGTTTAACCGCAATAAAGCCGAGTTTTGCGTCCATTCGTAGCCATGGTCCACCAATTCTCACCTGAGACAAAGGAACTGGTATCCAAAGGCGAAGACAGTTCCATCTGCTGGCAAGGTCATGGCATCTATTTATTGATTATCTTCAAAAAGGAAAAACAGTCAACGGCGAGTATTATGCTAACTTATTGCAGCGTTTAAGTGATAAAATTCGCATTTGGCGAAAAAGAAAGTGTTGTTTCATCAAGTGCTGTTTCATCACTCATCCACTCTTGCGATGGCCAAAATCAATGAATTTAAGTTCGAATTGTTTCATCACGCACCTCATTCGACAAATTTACCTCACTCGGATTATTTTTATTTCCAAACTTTAAAAAATGATTCGTTGGTAAAAGATCAACAATGAAAAGGTGAAGTCTGCAGTTGATGGCTATTTTAAGTAGCTAGACAGTTCTTACTGTAAACAGGGTATCGAAGCTAATGAATATCGCTTTGAAAAGTGTATCGAGCTAGAAATAAAATGTTTCCTAAATTTGTTATGTTTTCTTTGTTAAAATTAGCCAACCAATTTTAGGACCGCTCTCGTACTGTATGCGGTCCCAAACAAATATTTGATAGAGTTAGGCCTAGTTTTTAGGATGTAGATTATTATGTTTGTTAGTTAAGTGTTAGTTAAACCTAGAATTTTGCTCTCCATGTGTGGTTTATATAGGTTTTAATTAACCCAGCCTGGTTGGCCAGTTAAACTAAAGTATAACTTTCTCAACAAAAAAACAGCTGTTAGACAAAAATTTATTTGAGTGATGCCACATTGCAACGAATTTACAAAGAAAATATAAAACGCTATCACCATTTCATGACTAGTCAAATTGGAAATTTATAATTTTGTAATGTTTTACTTTAAAATTTCACAAAATTAAAGCCAAATGTTTATTTCGCGATATTTTATCATAAATTTTAATGTGAGCAAGATTATTCAAGTTCAAGGTCATTTCTTTGTTGTTAAACAAAAAACCGTGCAATGTTTATTTATTAATTAAAAATGTCTTCATTCCATAATATTTGTATTACTCGGTTAAAAATCAACATATATGCATCCACTTATCATTTATGAACATGTATGAACTCATTAATGCTCATATATGAAGTCACTCGAGGTCATAAGTGTTCATATAGGATTCATATATGATCACATGTGATCATACGTGTACATATTACCTCAATTTTAGTTAATGTACACATATGACCATGTATGGAAATGTTTAGATATGTATGATTATATATGTAAGTATTACCTCAATTTTCGTTAATGCACACACATGAACATACATATGTGATCCCTTATATGAACCATTTATGAACACATTTGAATCATGTATTGATGTATTTGGACATGTATGAAGCATGTGTGCTCATGTATGGATCCATATACAGTGTTGGAAAAAATAATAGGAACGATTACTTTTATAGTAATGATTGCTTGTAAACTTTTCCAAAAAGATATAATATTGGGGGTAAATACTGTAATATTATTAAAAAATCTAACGGTAAATCATTACACATGTCTCTTTTGTTGATGCTCTTCATAATTCAAAAAATAATTGATAAAGTTTAAAAGAAATTGTGAATTTGCTTGGAAAAAAAAATAGGAACGAAATAGGAAACATTAGTTTAAAATGAGAATAGTTTATTTTAAACAAATAGAGTTAATGCAAAGTAATTAAAAACAACAAAATCTAAATGCAAACATTAATTTTGTAATTATCGATTATGTTTGTTTACCGTCATTCTTTGTCGAAAATGTTAAAAATGGGTCGTCGTAAACATTGCACTTTATCTGAAAAGAAATCATTTTAAAATTTTATGAACAAGGAAAATCTATGGGTGATATATTTTAAAAATTAATGAATTGTTCAAAAACAAAGATTTTTAATGCAATTCACGAAGCCGTAAAGCCTAAAACAAGAGGCCGAAAGCGAAAAACTACAGCTCGATTTGATCAACTTTTAGTTCGAAAGTGCAAAAAAGACCCATTCCAGTCATCAGAAAATTTAAAAAATGATATTTGTGCTCCAGTTATTAGTCGAACAATTAGAAATAGACTTCAAGAAGCTGGACTTAAATCCCGAAGTCCAGGAAAAGTGCCATTGTTGAGCAAGAAAAATATTAAAAAAATATTAATTTTTGCCCGGCAACACCCTTATCGGGAAAATTGGCGAAATGTGCTTTGGTCTGGATGGTAGAATGTTTGTACGCAAACCAAACAATAAAGAAGTTGACCCCAAGTATACAAAAAGAAACTGTAAAGCATGGGGGTGGATCCCTTATGTTATGGGGTTGCTTTTCTGCATCTGGGGTTGGACCAATTTATTGAATAAATGGAAAAATGTGCGCTGTGGACTACGTTGAGATTTTAAAAAATCAAATGCTTCCATATTCTGAAGAAGAAATGCCGCTCAAATGGGAATTCATGCAGGATAATCATCTAACCTGGTCAAATCTTGGTTTCAGGAGAACAAAGTCGTTGTTATGGACTGGCCCCCGGACCTAAATCCGATAGAACACCTTTTGGGAGTTCTAAAAAAGAAAATTGGACAGTATAAATCAAAAAAACAAAAATGATTTGTGGGAAAAAAAAATCCAAGAAAGAGGCGTGGTACTCCATATCTTCGGAAATATGGGCCAATCTTGTTGGATCCATGCATCGCAGGTGTGAAAAAGTGATAAAGATGAATGGAGCTTCAACCAAATATTAGTATAGTATATGGATACGAAGGAAACTTATTGGAAAGTCGTACAAAATTTAAAAAAATTTATATCGTTCTTATTATTTTTTCCAGGCTATATTTAAAAAATTCGTGTTTTTCGCTATATATTGAAGAGTAGCTATTAATTTCTTACATTTTCTCTGAACTTTATTGAAGTACTTTAAGTTTATGTGTATACTTTTTTTATTTACTCAAACATAAATAAAAATTTAAGAAAATCGCAAGGAAAATTGTCGTTCTTTTATTTTTTCCAACACTGTATGTATGTCGATTTTTAACAGTATAGTTAAAAATTTTATATTTTTGATTTGAATTAGTTCAATTCTTCCAATTTTATTTTTTTTTTACTGCTCATCGGGTAAATAAAACAATACGGGTAAGCCGTTGACCTTTTTCCTTAAAAAATTATAATTTGGGTAAAGCTGCTTGCTACCCCTTCTACATTGGTCCTCTGAGAATTTTCGGTAAACTTAAATGAAAAATGTAAGGAAGGACCTGTCAGTAGATAAAGTCTACATTAAATTAGCGAATGAAGAAATTTTTAATTAATAAATAAACATTGCACGATTTTTTGTTTAACAAAAAACAAATGATCTTGCAACAAATGATTACAAATGAACTTGAATAATCTTGCTCACATCATAAATTAAATGTAATGTAATTTCATTTAACATTTCTTAAACTAGAACTGAAAAACAGTATGCTAAGTTATATTCAGCTTAACTTTGTTTCGAGATTAACTTAACTGGCCAATAAACAAACGCTTAATTCACATCCAAAAAACTAGGCCTTCCAAACGAAATGATAAACTTTTTTAAGTTTTCGCTCAGCGGAGAAGAGCAGAGGGTATACTAAAAAAGCAACAATGTTAAGATAGAATAATAAAGTACAATATACAATTTAAACAAAATAAATAAAATAAAAGATAATAATATGTACATATGTATATCGTACCGTAGTTACGTACAAAATTATCACCATTTTTGTTTTATATACAAATAGATACAAAATTGTTTTTGAATTATTTTTTTTTTTTTAAGATAAAACAATATTATTAATTTGTTTTTGTTTTTGTTCGTGTTTAATTAAGAGTAGATAACGCAATATTTTAATGTGATATGGTGGAATAAAATATTTAAATTATTACATTTTTTTTTTTTTTTTTTTTTTTTTGTGACAAAATATTTCTCAGATATTTTATCTAAAAGTATGAGAAAATAACAAGAAGAAACAGAAATTCACTTCGTTTCTGCTGCTGCTATTTTTGCTTTTTTTTACTATCCATGTTTTCCTTTTTAGCACAATTTATTATTCTACACACTTCTCTCGTGTGATTGGGAACTGCAAAAAGAAATAAATAGAAAAAACTCGTATTCTCACTTAACGAAGGCGAAGACACAGATAATGTTGATAAAAAACAAGTGTAAATATAGATGAAGAGAAAACATAAAAAACAATATAAATAAAAATTTATTCAAAACTTACGAAAACTATGTAGAAACAACGTGATGCCAGATAGATCGAAGTATATTTATTTTTGCGAGTATTTATTTTTTAAAACCACAAGGCGAAGGCATTAATTGAAATTCAGAAATCATCATTTGTTTTCAGAATTTATCAATTACATTCAGATATTACTAATTGGATTTCTGAAAAACTGAATTGATTTTTAGATTTTATCAATTACATTCAGATATAATTAAATAATTTTTTTTTTGTACGCGGTATTAAAGTACTCAAGAAAACAAAAATGTTGATACCCATAGTGCCGTTTCTGTGGGCCCAGGGTGGTTATCACTTATTCTAAATATTTGAAATATGGTTTAAAAAAGGCTCTTCGGGAAAAGTCGTGTTAAAGCCTAAGTAAAAACCTATAAAAAAAAAACATGCTAACACTTGTGGGTATCTTTGAAAGTTGCTGGAATATTCCCATTTGAAAATGTGTAATTCCAAGTCCACTAGACCATACGTCTACGGTGAAAATCGAGCTTCCAGATTTTGACTTGCAGTTTTTTCTCAGACTTTATTTTTTTGCAAAATTTTCAAATTTTCTTGGGCTCATATTTCGTAAACTATTTGAAATTTTGACTTATTCTCAAAAGTAATAGCTATTGTAGCTATTGTCTCGGGCTACAATTTCTCTGAACATATTACTTAGAAAAAACTTCGCTTTCATGGTCAAAAAGTCGAAAATGTAGAAAATTCACCACTTTTTGTCACGTTTTTTGGATATTTTGGCCTATCACAGCCAAACCATTGAGATTTTCTATCCACTACTAAGACAAAAATTGTAGCCAAGACAATAGTTAAGAACTCTCTAGTACATCGCAAAAGCATTGGATCTATGAACGCTATGAACCACTGAAAATGGTAATTTATCAATATTTTCACGAAAAATTTGTATTTCAAATAGTTTACGAAGAAAGAAAAGAAAATTTGCAAATTTTCCAAAAAAATAAAGTCTGAGAAAAAACTGCAAGTCAAAATCTGGAAGCTCGATTGTCACCGTAGACGTATGGTCAAGTAGACTTTTTTGCTCAGTACAATCCCAACAATCAGAAACGCGAAGCTCCCATTAAGATTTGTTCCCTTCCATACTAATCGCCCCACCCTAATGTTCATATCTCATACTTAGTTTATGAAATTTTTTTAATATGGCGTAATATATCAGCATATCTTGTATTTCTGATCATATGAAATAGATATAGATCTATATATGACGGCTCCCCCAAATTACCACAATGAAAAATTACCCCAAAGCGAAATATGAAAAAATCCCCTATTTTGGGGTAATTTGAAAATAAAAAATCACCTCAATATGAAATGTGAAATTTGGCCCCAAGATATAGTAAAAAAATGCCCAAAAAATAAAAGCATTTTTATAAAATGTATAAAAGACCCCAAAATTGGATATAAAAAATGATCCTTATTAAATTTTATATTTTGTATATGCCTACTAGTTTAAAGAGAAACATTTTTTAGAGGTTTTTTAATGCATATTTCTTAGTACATATAAAAAAAATTTTTGTGTTAATTATACAAAACTTATGCAGAGAATACATGAAACAATACAAACTAACTTTAAAATTTAGTTAAAATTGCTTAAAAGCATGAAAAACAATTAATTAAAAGTACCACTGTTAACACATTTTTTCGAATGGAAACGGCTTGTTTAAACAAATGAAACACCCGACCCTTATAACATGCGTAATGGATTCTAAATTTAAAATTTTAAAAATGAAATAGTTACTTAGTTCCTCTATAGGCAATATCTTTCTACCTCGGATCCTGTTTTGTGTTTAACAAAATAGTTGTTATGAACAATCTGAAATTGCAGAAGTACTAAATAGGGAGATATAAAAAAAATATCGTATTGATCCATAATACCGACCGCATAGTTATTATTTTGAATTATTTTGTATAATAAGGACGTGTAGTTTGCTGTTTATTTGTGCTCTTAAAAAAATCTTGGTGAGTCTTGAACAATATTGGCGAAGAATTTTGCTGGCAAAACACATACTTTGCAAACAAAATAATGCTTTTCTAGCACAATATTAGTTGTACCATTGGTTATTTTTAGTAATGTGGGTTTTACAAAAATAGCACTGGTTTGCCAGTACTATTCTTTTTTAACCGTTGACACTTTCTACCAGAGCACAGGCAGAAAAATACAATCGACACAGTGTTGGAAAAGTGTCGACGACGGATGGTTATATGTTATATGTATAATAAAACACATTTAAAAAGCAGCTATACAGTTCGGTCTTATATATAATAACATATTAAAAAATTAGAAAAATTTCGTTGTAAAAACAATAAATAATTGTGGTGGGTTTTACATAAATAGCAGTTTGCCTGTTCTATTTTTTTGGTACGGTTGGAAATTTCTACCTGTGTAGGTATCTATAGCGAAGCCATATGACGGACTAAATTTATAAAGTGCAAAAAAGTTATTATTCTTTGTCCTGTTCTGCTGACTCGTCTAGATCCAGATCAAAGAACCGAACTACTTCGGCCGGATGGGTCCAGAGTGATGTTGGGACTAGATGATTTGGGTTAGATCCGCTGTTAAAAAGGTGATTAACGCCTCCTTGACATGCGGGGCACGTGTCAGGGATGGTAAGCTCGATCCGAGACCAATAAGAATTTAGGCGTGACTAACTCTTGCACTACCTGGCAGACTTCTCTCTTCGTCATCTGCAATTAGTGGGGGACGACCTCCAAGAACGATATTCATTCGGTAAGAATTGAGGGCATCGTTTACAGAGTCCCGATGAATGTCGGTTCAACCTGCCCTATAGGATGCTTCGTCCTAGGGATACCTCATGTAGCGTTGGACTTCGCCATCAAAGATGCGAAGGTCCTTTCTGACATGCCTCGTAAGGTGGTAATTCGGGTGACCAATCCGATGACATCCCAGCAGGAACTGTTTCGTCAGCATTTGACTGTATTCATTAACTGTAAGGACCTTCGATTCCTCATGTTGATGTTGAATTGAGGGCATCTTTATACATCCAGTTATAGTGGTTAGGGCTGTGTTTTGGCAGGTTTGCAGTTTTCTCCACTGGGTTTCACAGGCTCTGGGCGACCACACTGGAGCAGCATGGCTAACCACTGACCGCCCAATTACTTTGTAGGTTGCCAACAAGGTTTATTTACCCATACCCAAAGAGCTGCCGGCTAGCGACTTGAGGACCTTGTTCCTACTCTCCATCTTATTGCAAATTGCAGTGTTGTGAGCGGTGGACATGAAAACACTGTCGAATGTGACTCCAATCTTGGGATGATTCATTGTCATAATTCTTACGCCATCGACTACTATATCGATTTCCAGCCTTACTTCAAGTGGTAACTATTGTCAAAAAAGATTTTGCAGGGGACAACTGCATTTTCCTTCTAGTGAAGAAGTTGGTAAGATCTTGTAGATAACTGTTCAACCTACCGCATAAGCTATCAACTTTGAAACCCGTCGGCAATATCGCACAGGCGTTGGCTTAGTTTATCAATTCCACCCCTTGCGGTGGCGCCGGGATGTTCGAAATGTAGAAATTAAACAAAAACGGGGAGAAGACTCCACCCTGGGGGACTCCTTGTTTAATTCTACGCGGCTTTGACTTCTTGTTTCGAAACTCCCCGAACCACTGGCGGTCGCACAGGTAATTCACTATCCACCTCTTGGTGCCGTTTGGTCGTGTGGCTGACAGTATCAAACGCCTTTGATACACACAGAGAAAACTTTTGCTATTTGCAAACTGAAATTCGGTTATTACGGCTCAAATTCGGTTATTGATAATTTCAGACGGTTGGCACAACTTAACATTAGTTTTCGCAACAAAGTTCGGTTATTTCAACTGAATTGTCGTTGCAATACCTAAAATATTCAGAAATCGAATGTAAATATCGTTGTACTAACTGAATTTATAAGTTGTTACCAATTATATACTCTTTTCAATTCGGTTGGCACTTTATTTCTCTGTGTGTAGGACACAATCAGGGTGGATAAGGACAAATTGAGGACTTTTGTCAGGTACTCTACTCCAGGCGCATCCAACTGCTTAAGCATCAAAATGGAGATTCCGTCGGGTTTGGCACTGTTGATAGCTTGTGCAACCTCTGTTGAAAGTGAAAGCTAGTGGTTCGTCAAAGACTCGGAGATCGTGAAGTTTCCTTACGATACTCCTTTTCGCCTTGTCTTTCTCGGGGTGCTCTATGAACTGCCGGCTAAAAAAGCTCGCGCACCTCTTTGGGTCCGATATGGTTCTGTCGCCAAATGTTATCGAGACCCTGTCGTCCCTCTTGAAGGGGTTCGAGAAAGATTTGACCGTGAACCACAGCTTGTTGGCTCCGGTGTTGAGGTTGCATGATTTTAAGTGACCTAGCCATTTGTTCCGCTTGTACTCGTTGACCTATGTGCTGATCTCCCGGTTTAGTTGGGTGATCCTGGGGTCGCTGAGGTTGGTCGAACGAAGCTCGTCCCCCTCATCTGCGAGTTCTGCCGCCTCTGCTGGAAAATTTGGTCTAACGATCGGAATCCTTAAAGCAGGAATAAAGCGAGCCGCCGCTGCGTTGAAGATTTCACAGAACTTAATTTCCGCGGAGCTCACTACGTTTGGGGTGGGTAGATCAAAAAGTTTGCGGTTGGTGAACTCTCTGAACGCCAACCAGTTGGCTTTTTTGTGGTTGATATACGTGCGGCATTCAGAGACAATAAAGTCAGAGGATTTGTCGAGGATAATAATTATGGGGAGGTGGTCTGAGGCCAACGATATTATCGGTAGCCAGGAGGCATAATTTATCACTCGAAATTGTAATATCTGGCGAGCTAGTGGTACCTCCCATTATTCTGGTGGGGGCGTCCTCATTCAATGTGCAGAATGTGGAGTCATCGACATGTTCCGCCATGGCTATCCCTCTATAGTATTCCTCCAAATTGGAGTGCAAGAGTTCATGGTTAGCACTGAAATCACACATCACCATGCTGTTATCACCTTCCAGGAGGAAGGTGATAACAGGTTAATAACCTGTAGGGCAGCTGGAAACTTGTGGAATGTACATATTGTAGTTATATCTCGGCAGATTCTGACCTTACTGTTATACTCTGGTGTTCTAGGTATAGGTCACATGTATTCGAGTTAGGTGAGATAGATCTGTAGTGCACGGTGTTGTCAATAATGAATGCGAGGCCCCGCCACCACTCCGTGTGCGGTCCTATAAACGAGACTGACGATGCCGAGGACGTTGAACTACTACCATGGCTGGTATAACATGGGGCAACGTAATTCTCGTCCCAGTCCCTGTGAGTCTTTAGCCCACTTCAGTTAATATCTGCTGTTAATATCTACGGTGTTAGAAGGGTTAAAGTGGAATACAACAGCTTAAATTAAAGCTTAAAGTTTTAGCTACAATTAAGTAATACTTATTTCGTACCTTTACTAAAGACAAATATCGAGAAAATGGATGTATTTTCTAAAAAGTTCGGTTAAAAAACAGACTTTTATAATTTCACGCTTAATCAGTTAACGAAAGTACTGTATTTCAAATGAAAGGTGGTTCAATTAGCTTTCAAATGATAGAGACGGAGGAGATTAGAAAAATAAACAAAAATCTAAAAATAGAATATTTGTGTTGTTCTGAGTATAATATACAATAACAGAAAAAGCTAATAGGAAAGAAAACTGCAATTTAGCTGCATTAGATTCGAGGCCATACTTGGGTGTGATCGCTAAACGGTCATGACTTGGTATTGTTACGTTTGTAATTTAAGATGAGCGCAGGTTTGATTCTTACAGTCGCAGGTTGTTGAAAAATTTATCATATAGAGACAATCTGACAATTATAAGACACAAATAATAATACAATTTAAATGGAAAATCACTGATGAGCCTGTCCATAAAAAGGCAGAAACTAGTCTAGTCTGATTTAAAAATTAATAGTGTTTATAATTTTTAGAGAAAAACGTTTATTCTTTTTCTTAACCTCAACATTTCTAAATAAAAAAAAGATATGTATTTTGTTTCGATCCGATTACAAATGTTTGGAGGCCCACAAAAAAAAGGTATTTTTTAACTCAGCTCTACTGATCGTGAATTTGAAATTAATCCTAGTTATGCCCGTAAACTAAACAGTTCGGCCAAAAACCTATATTTTGTCGGTTTTTTGATATCTAGAGTCAATGATGACAAATTTTGGTATTGGAAACATGTTTGTTAAGCCTATTTAATTCGGTTTTGTGTATAAAATTTAAGAGAAAAGCCGAAGTTTAGCTATAAAGTTAAAAGTTCGGCCGCCGAACTATTTTCAATTTGGCCGAACTTTCTGAGGCCGAACAGTGAATTCATTGCTTAACTACAGACTTTTCTTCAAATTTGACACTCAAAATAGCATCTAATCAGCCCAATCAACATTTTTCCATCCGCCAAATTTGTCCATAATGCTTTAAAATACCGAATGCAGACCAAATGCATTTTCTGGCCGAACTGTTCGGTCGGACAATAAAAATTTATCCTAAATTAGTTTTTGATCTAAAAATTTAACACCTTTTGGAATCATCCATAAAAGTTTGCTTATATAAAAGTCGTTAGTTCAACTCGTGGTAAAACAAAAAAAAAGTCGTGCAAATCTGGCATCAATGTTTACGAATAATAAAATAAAGAGGCTACGTGAAAAAATCTCTAACATAAGAGATTGCCGATTAACTGTTTACACCAACAACAAAAAACCGGGTGAATATGATAGATGACCAATTGTCGAACGAACGAACTAACCAACTATACAACAACACAGGGCAAAAACGATTAATAGACAGGCAGACAGTTAGACAGACCGACGGACAGACAGACAAATATGTAGCTTAACGTTGAAAAGCAAAAAAAAAAAAAAAAAAAAAAAAAGAACAGAAAATTGAAAGACAAGTGAATATTTATTGTTATGTTAACACAAGTCAGAACACAAAAATTCCTAAACGAATATAAGTAGGCAATATTTTTTGCGAAGCGAACAGAACGTCATAGGAAAACGAAAAGAACCAAACCCAATTTGGTAAATATTTACCGAAATGAAAAATAAATTATAGGAAAATAAAAATTGATTATTTTAATAAGAAGAAATTAAAGAAACCAAAACAAACCAAAAAATTTCTTTTAATTGGTTGTAGGTGCTTTTACAAATATATTACAACAGCCGACGGACGACAATGTTACATTGATTTGACAACAAACAACCTTATCCAGCAGTTAGTTTGACCATGTTAGCCAGCCAGCTAGCTAGCTATGACATGGTCATTAGAGAATATAGAAACATATTCAAGGAAGAGGTGATGGAGGAGGTGGACGTGAAGAGCTAACATCATCAGAAGCAGTAGTAGCAGACCGAGTTTACATATCTGAGACAAATACACAAAAAATAAGTAATCACGTTTGTGCAGTCGAATAGTACGTATTATAGTTGTTCGTTCGTTCGTTCATTCATTCCATTGGTGATTAGGTAATTTTTTTGATATTTTATTTTGTATTTTTTTCTTTAATATTTTTATTATTATTAAATTTATACATACACTAGTTCACATGAATCGTCGTCACTCATATCCACTGCTACTTTTACTATACTTCTTATTCATATTCTTCTTTTCACACATATTTTTGTTCGTAGATAACAGTGTTGCTAATTTGATGATGACATTTTTATTTTTGTCTCAATCAAGCGACGATTAAATGAATTTTGCAAAATTTAAAAAAATATTGCACAATTTATTGCCTTTCTAACAAAGAGTCTCCAGATGAATTCTCTCCGATCTTAATGAAATTCGGTTGTGTGGTAGAGGAAAAAAACAAGTGACAAGTGTTTTTTCAGAGGCCCAATCTCGCGTTTAAGGTGTTAAAAAGTTGAGGTAAAAAATTAGTACGTTTTATATGGACACTAAAGATTCTTAAAAATTAAGATTAATGAAAAAAAATTCTATATTTTTTTTTTTAAATTTTGAAAAAAAAAATTAGGGATCGCTACCAGACTTTGAATATTTACCCGATTTTCAAAAAGTACGTATTTTCATAAAACTAGTTTTTTTAACAAAAATTCAAAATATATCAATATTAAATTTTTATTGTGCTACATACAACCTTAAGTACCCAGAAAAAATATTAATTTTTATAAGACTGTTAACCCTTTTGGCGGATTTGTAGGAAGTCAGTATTTTTAATAAAAAAAGAATTTTAAAAGTATATTTTTGGTGAAAGAAACAAATTTGACATTTTTAATTATTTTATTTGATCATAGTTACCTAGTTTAAAAACATTAAATATTTGGTGCATTATTAACCCATGTTTTCCGAGGGTCCAAAATGTTACATAAAATAAACCTGAGGTTAACTGAATATTTTTAAATAAAAAAAAAATGTAAAAAAGTACAAAATTTTGTAGACATGAGGCAAAAAAAACGCAAATATTTATAATATTATCCACTCTTTTCTCTGTTTGAATTCTAATACTTGCCAAAAATTGCTCATCTTTACAATCACCTCATGTACAAACCCGGTTTCCGATTATATTATCGGGACTTTTTCGGCCTTCGGTCAACAAGTGATAATATTTTTAATACTAATTATTTATAACATTGAAAATTTTACTTAATTAAGAACTAAACTTATTTTCAGTTGGTTAATTTAAACAAAATTCATTTATAACTAGTGTTGATAGAACTTGGCTAAGCAATTTTATATAAAAAAAACATCCAATTTTTTTTTCAAATCATAAAATTAAACTCATGTTGTTTATATTTCCAATTATTTTGAACAATGTTTATTACGAAACCTTTAATTCTATGCTAAATTTTCTACGATAAAAGTAAGCTTTAAAATTCAATAATTTATCTTCATTTAAATCTCATATTTTACACATTTTTTAATTAAAACTCTTAAAGGAATTAATCAATTTTTAAAACTTTTTCGAAAATTTTAATATTCGCATTGAAAAAAACAATAAATATTAGTTTTTTATTCAGAATTTTTTTAAACAACAAAAAAGTTAAATTTTTATAAAAACTTAAAAATTTTTTGAACACCAAACATTTTCCATAAAGTTGTACGTTCAGATTAGTCAAATATTTGACAAAAAACATGAAATATTTCTTTGCCGTAGTGTGAACACTAGCTATCAAATATTTTCTTCTGATTTGAGCAAATATTTATTTATTTGTAAGAACAAACAATGGCAAATAACAGGTGGTAAAATCTTCAATTATAATTTTTTTTTAATAAATTTATTAATAAAAGGCTTTATAAAAAAACTGAAATGTAAATAGATATTAAAAAAATTTAATCACTCAGATAATGGATTGGAACATTGGTCCAAAATGGAACGATATGGAATGAAACGGGGAACGATTGGAATCGGAGCACTGTACACAATTGTGTTGTCGTACGTGAAAATAAAAATTTAATTATTCCGATAACAGAATGGAACATTGGTTCAAAATGAAACGATATGGAATGAAACGGGGAATGATTGGAATCGGAATACTGTACACATTTGTGTTGTCGGCATGGTGATCTCTGTTAAGGTTTGCAAAAATGTTGTCCATTTTGCGATATCATGCTTAGTTTTCGAGATACAAGCCATTTTACAAAATGGCGATATTTTAAAATGTCCAGTATCTCCAAAACTAAGCGAGATAGACCAAAACGGACAAAATTTTTGCTCCAAAGGAGTATTAATATACCCTTATAACATAAATAGAGAGAGATCACGAGTGATCAATTTTTTAAAAAACAGTTAGTTTTTCTATTAAATAAATCTATGTTTTTTTACACTTTGAATAAATAAATATTTAATACAATATTTGTTTCAATCTGAACGCTCGACAAATATTTTTTCGTTTATTTTATTTGACACTATTTGAGAGCTGTTTGAGCAAACAAAAACCATCAAATACTTGATCATAGTTTGAACATAAAATAAAATAAATTTTTTATTTGACACAATTGGAAGTAAATATGTAAACAAATATTTTGTTCAAATATTAGATTAATGTGAACGAACCTTTAGTAGCGTTTTGTCCTAAACTGCATTTACATTTACCGTCGAAATGCAGTTTAAGTTATATTTTGATCATATGTTATGGAAAAAACCAAAAATATTTAAAAATGGCTAAAATTTTTCTAAAAATAGCTGAAAAAATGGCTAATGGTTTAAATGTATTTTTTTCTGAATTGGCAACACTTGTTATAACCATCATTTTTTTTTTATGTGTGACAATTTTGAGCTCCGGTTAACAAGGGTTAACGATACGCAAAATATTTAATAATTCGGAACTAAGTTCCGAACAATGTAAAATTAGCTTCTTTCACCAAAAATATATTTTTAAAATTTTTTTTTTAATGAAAATGAAAATTATTCAAGTTCGAGGCCATACTCTATATTTCTTCATTAGGATATTGCCCTAACAAATAATCTATAGTTTTTTGTTTTCAAATTTATTATTTGACCCTTTCAGGAATGTGTTGATAGATCTATTTCGGAAATTTTCTAGGTTCCCATCATCAGAACACGTTTTGAAAGCGGTAACAATCCCATGCCAAACATCAAACATTCATATGAACTAGTTTACTCACTACATGAGAACTAATATACATATGAGTTTGAAGTTATAGATTATAACCATTGATCAAAAAATAAATTGAAAACTCCCGAAATAGATCTGTCAACACATTCCTGAAAGGTTCAAATAATAAATTTGAAAACAAAAAACTCTATAGATTATTTGTTAGGACAATATCCTAATGAAGAAATATAGAGTATGGCCTCGAACTTTAATAATTTTCATTTTCATTGCACAATTAAAGGTCGAAAAAATCATAATTTTTATTTTTAATAAAAATTATAACAAACTTGTAATTTTTTTTATTAAAAATATTGACTTTCATCCAAATCCGCGAAATTAAATCGGTCCACACACTAAGTGGATTGAGGGCTCCCTTTCATATTATTTTTTTAATTCCCTTGATGTGTTTACAGAAAAGCACCCAAAAATTTTTTTTTTTTTGCTATCTTTAAATTTTTTTTTAATTTTTTTTTTTTCATAATTGGAGTTTTGAAAATAAATCAAAATTTTATACATTTATTTTGCCTAGTCTGGTTAAGGGTTAATTAACAATCTTATAAAAACTAAATATTTGTTCGTAGGTATTTGGAGTTAAATATAACAAAAAAAAAAAAATATTAATTTTTTTTTTGCTCTTTTAAAACAAAAAAATATTTTTATGAAACTTTGTCATTTTTGAAAAATGGGAAAATTTTCAAAGTCTGGTAGCGACCCCTAAATTTTTTTCGAAAATTTAAAAAAAAAAATGTTTTTATGAATCCTAATCTAACCCCGGTTTTTCCTTGTATTAAAAAATTTAATTTATTTTTAGTGAATTCATTCCCAAATTAAATAAATTCTTCAAAGCTCTGGACTGGACTAAGTAGGGTTTATTCTTTGATATCATAAAAAATTTGTGTTATGGGAGTTGGGCAGCTTTAAAAAGTACTATGTATATACTAGATAGTTCCCTTGTGAGTTTTAATATTGAAAATATTAAATAAGGTGCTTTCGTTCACTCTATACTTTTTTCATAAGCTTTTCTTTAAATGTGATTTTGCCAAGTGCGGCTGTAAAAATGTATGTGTGTGTGTTTTTCTATTTGTTACACTATGCTTTTTTGCGTTTTTTTGCACATTGATTGTATGACAACACTTGTAAGATAAGTATATTTTTCATATTTTTATTTTATTTTTTTCTTATTTTAATAATAAGAAATAATTTACGTGATTTATATATAATTTTTTTTTTTTTTTATTTAAACATTTTTATTAAAAAATATTTTCACTTTCATACTTTGGTGGCTCATTGTTGTTGTTTTTGGTGTTACTGTTGGTGCTGCTGCTGCGGCTGTTTTGTGGTGACAGCGGTATGTGGTCTGTGGTCGTGGTTGATAGACCCTTAATTTCTATTCACATACATTCTTCTCAAACGTAATAAACGAAATAGTTTTTTTTAGTTAAGAAATAATAAAAATAACGAAGACGATTCATTTTGGTCATCATCATCAATTTTTCGTAGCACTTTTCATTACTATTTTTTTCAGTTTTTTATTGAATTTTTTTTTTTTTATTCATTAAACATTTTTACCAGCACCATAAGCCGATGTACGTATAAAATCGATAAATCTAAAAATAATGACTTGAAAACGCACACAATTTACTGTAAATTTACCGAGATCACGACCGATTTTCACTTTTAATTCTTTTCACAATTAAAATTTTTTTTTCTTGTACTCAATTTTTTAATTATTTTTTTTTTAATTCGATTAAACGTCGACGATTTTTATAGTTTTTTTATAAATTATTTTTTAGATTTATTTGTTTCATTAAAGAATATCCAACATACACATTTTAGCGAATGATGTAGAAAATATTTCAATATTTTTTTTTTCTTATTTTTACATATATTTTTCACAATATTTGTTCGTTGAAAAGTTGAAAAATTTGTTCTTTTTTATTTTTGCCTCTACATATCACCACAAGACGGGAAGGCAAAAGATTTTATTATTTCGTTCACTTCTCTGACACATACGACGACGACGTACTGCGTCTGAGCGACTAAAATCTACTCAATAAAAGACACCAAAACATAAATTGTTTTCTTACGTTATCTGTTCACGTTTGTTTCATTTAAAAAAAAAAAAAAAAAATCTCTCTTTCCCCAATTGGGGTCTTCGTTCATTCGTAAGTTGGTTAGTCGCTACAGCAACAACAGCAGCTGGGACAATATTCGTCTGGCACTCGTTTTTTTATTTTGTACTTTTATTGTACATTTCTTTGGTGTAGTTTGGTCGAAACACCAGCAAAACCAAATCAACCATCAGTCAAACAAGTCAGTTAGTCGAAGTTTAATCGTGCACAAACAGTGTTACCACCTCTTAAAACTAATTCTGGACAGTTATCGTTCAAAATAGATCCAAAATTTTTTAAAAATTCCATATTATTATTATTACATTTTATTTAAACAAAAAAAATTCCAAAATGTTAGAAACATTGATTCATATCTTAAAAATGTTTCAGCTTTTTTAAATACAATAGAATAACTTGATATTTTTTTCTGATTTTGTTCTTGTTTATGTACCTAATATTAACCCATAGAAATGATCATAAAACGATTCCAACAGTTATCATTAGTGAATTAGAGCAACTTATCTCAAAAGATTTAAATCTCATTACGGGAAAGGTTTTAAAAGAACTTCCAGAAAAAGACTTGCACTTACTATTATATATAATAAATTCATCAATCCGATTGAAATATGTACCGACGCAATGGAAAGTGACAGAAGTACTAAAGATACCTAAACCAGGAAAGTCTCTACATAATAAATCTTCCTATCCTGCCAACAATGGGAAATATTTTTGAAAAAGTTCTACTAAAAAGATTACAAACAACTAATACTCGATGAAAGGTCCCTTGTCCCTACCCATCAATTTGGTTTCCGAAATAATCATTCTACAATTCAACAGGTGCATAGAGTGACGAATACGATAGAAACAGCATTTAATTCTAATCAAATCTATGCCGGTTTGTTTAGAGATATAGCTCAGGCTTTACAACAAACTTCAAAGAAACTTACCAAATGAATATGGTGCAATATTTAAATCATATATCACAGACAGATATTTTGGAGTAAAACATGAAGGTGAATATTTAGAACTGACCAGTTCTCTTTATATTAAACACCAGAGACCTTCCAATTCCATCTGAATCAAAAATTGATACCTTCGCAAATGATACCGAAATATTACAATAGTAACTGATTCTAATATCACAGATGCAACAAGGAAATTACAAGCAGCTACGAATAAAGTTCTAAAATGGACAATGAAATGGAAAATAAAATTAAATGAAGCAAAATCAACACTAATTTCACAAACAAGATAATACCTACTATACCAATATATATGAAAAACAACATTGTGCCTTAAGCAAACACTGCAAAGTATCTAGGTTTTACTCTCGATGCAAAATTTAAATGGAAAGAGCATGTGAAGAAGAAAGCTACACTCAGGGAACTTCTGCATTAAAAGTATGTAGTTGTTTGTGTTGTAATATAGTTTCTTTATTTTTAATGTAAATGTCAGTCATTTGTAGAACAAATTAAATTTTGTACTAACCTTGTAGTTCATTTTAAAAAACAAACCACATCAAATGGCTGTATTATGATTTTAAATTAATTTTTTAGTCGTTTTTTGTTATTTAAAAAAATAAAAAATTAAATGTTTTCTTAATTTTTACTCACATATGTGGTTCATTTTACTACAATTGTGTTTCATTTTTTGAACATTTAAAAACAAATGACCATGTTAGTTGAATTTACTGATATGTAAGTCGTCCTTTCATTATGTGCAATTTCATTTGTTTTTAACTACATTTGCAGTGGTATGTCTGTAACATAGTATTCTAAATGTACTGAACTAGAAATTAAATTTAGAAAAATGTATTGGCTACTTGGTCCAAATTAAGCAATGACAATTGAGGATAAACTTTTAGTAAACCAGCAAAATACTTAAACAAATCAGGACGTACGGGATCCAACTCTGAGGCTGTGCAACGAAAACTACGCTAAAACTGATACAAACTTTTCAAAACAAGGTATTAAGATGTAAAGGGTCCGCCAAATAACTTTTTTTTTTTGAACTCCTGAACCAATTGGTCTTTGTATGGCGTCATACCAAGGTCTTTATGCAAAATTCGTCTCAATGATGTCTCCGAAATGTTCAATTGTTGAGAACGACGGTGAATTGATGTTGATGGCGCTTCACGCAATATTCTCGGGTGTACGCACTATTTTTGGCTTTTCACGCTTTGGTTTATCGATGAGGATGTCAGTTTCTTTCACTTTTTTCACAAGATAACGAACATACGGACCATATTCGTTCTGCGGAAGGATAAAACTAATTATCTGTCAAATCAGACATGAGCTAAGTGTTACCATTCACGAAATAGTTGAAAAAAACGTTAGATGGCGGACCCTTTATAACAAATTGTCCCTGGTACATACTAAACGATGACTTCCACATATACCTGTATATGTCAACTAAAGTTAAAGAGATTACCAACATTGCATTGAAGAATTAAGGCATATGGTTCAAAATCCCATTGTACACATAAGACTGAGAAGAACTTTACCTCCAATTTACTTGTAATGAACAATTAGAACGATGATCATCCTAAGGAATAACCAATGGGTTATATCCTGTCCAAAAGTGAAAAAAAAATTAAATTATTATATGAAATTACTAGATGAGTATTATTAAGCTCAGTTGTAATTAATAAAGTATATTGAAAAAAAAAATTTAATTTTTCTAAAAAATTCAAAATATCGGAAATTTTGTATGTCAAAAACAACAAAAAAATTTGTAGAATCCACTTCTGAATTTAATGAAATTTTAAAATAAGAGTTTAATGCGTTAATATTGTCGTAATAAACCCAAAAGTAATGAAACAACTCTACTGATTTAACTAACAAGGATAATACCGTAAATAGTTGGTATGTATTCTCTACTGATGCACTTCAATTTAAATGAAATTTAAGTATGTGGTACAAAAATTATGTGCATCAGAGTCTATATAAATCGTATTAAGAAAATCTAAGTTATTTAAAATCCGTATTTGAAATTCGTTTAAAAAATTATTGGATATACCATTTTCAAATTTTAAAATCTTGCTCATTTACGACTTTTAACAAATACGTTATATAAATAATTAAAAACTACGTAAATTAATAAATAAAAGTTTGGGATTATATTTGTCCACATGCGAGTGCTTTTTGTGTACATGAAGTCACATATTTATTTATACATATATGTTCATGAATGATTCCTCTTTGCACATAAGGTATTAAATATACCTTCATAAAAGTCCATATATGACTTCCGTTTGCGTATATAAAATATCATATACTTCAATATACATGTGTTACTATATGATATGCTTTTGGAAATATGAAATCGCATATACAGTTGCGAAAAAAAATGGCACCACTACGACACTTTTTCTAATTCTTCCAAAAACAATCAATTAGTGTTTGTATTTTTTCAAATGTTTATTTTTAATACATTGGTTATTACTCCCCCTACACGAAAAAAGTTGTACTGTTCTTGAAATGGTTATCGTTGTTTTTTTTTTTTGCAATTTGAAGAGAAAATGACAAAAAAAATGGCGAAAAAAATAGCACCACTTATACATTCTTTATAGAAACAGTTGTTTCGTAGAATTGCTTTGATAGAAAGCACGGGTTTAATAGATTTGACATCTAGTGCATTATTTCGATCATCAAGTTTAACAATTACACAATATTTTAAATCAAATGGGTCGTGAAAAACACTGCAGAGCGGAGAAGCGCGAAATAATCAAAAAAAATCAGATTGGAGGGAAAATCCTATAGAGAAGTTGGTCGATTTGTTGGGTGTTCCAACAAAATGATTCAAAACGCAATAAACTACAAAGAAAGGGCTGAAACACGTGGAAGAAAACGAACCCTAACCCAGCTCCACGTCAACAGGTTGATCCGCGAAAGCAAAAAGGATCCTTTCAAACCAGCAACTGAGCTAAAAAAGGACCTTCAAATAGCTGCGACAGTGCAAACAGTACGCACATGTCTCAGACGACATAACTTAAATGCCCGAAGCCCAAGAAAGGTTCCTCTTTTAAACGCAAAACATATTTCTAACATCTAAACATCTAACATCTAAATTGGCCAGCCCAAAAATGGAGAAATATTTTATGGACAGATGAGAGTAAAGTTGTTATGTTTGGTGGAAAGGGTTCGCGGTCGTACGTCAGACGTCCTCAAAACTCGGAATACAATCCAAAATTCACCACAAAAACAATTAAACATGGAGGATCAAGTGTAATGGTATGGGGTTGTTTCTCGTATTATGGAGAAGGTCCATACATTGGATTAAAACCATAATGGATCAACACGTTTACGTCAATATATTGGACACTGTGATGTTACCCTACGCAGCAAATGAGATGCCGATGGTATGGGTCTTCCAACAGGATAATGACTCTAAGCACACCAGTAAAAAAGTAAAAGAATGGTTCGAAAGAAATTCGGTGAACGTGTTGGAGTGGCCTGCGCAGTCGCCAGACCTCAATTCAACTGAAAATTTGTGGACTGATGTCAAAAAGGCAGTTGCTACTTCTAAACAAACCAGCAACGATTCACTTTGGGCAGTCATTCAGGAGTCCTGGCACAAGATTCCTATAAAACGGTGCCAGGACTTGGTTGAATCGATGCCAAGACGATGCAGAGTCGTTATTGCCAATAAAGGCAACGCAACTAAATATTAAGTTTATAGAATAATCTTATCCTTAATGTACAATTATTTTTAAGCAATGAAGTTATTATTTATTTCTTATTCTTATGATCTCAAAAGCATATTTGAAAAGTGGTGCTATTTTTTTTTTTCCTTTATTTTCTTAATATTTTATAAAGTTACTTAAATTTCTTGAAAACGGTTAATAAAAATGCAATTTTTTTTGTTTCTTTAATTTTGTTGAGAGTATTCTACTTTTAAAAATATATTCATAAGTTTCTTAAACTTACAAATGTAAATAAGAGGCTTTTGAAAATATTGGGTGAGGTGGTGGTGCTATTTTTTTTTTTCGCAGCTGTACATCAATATATGACAATATATGAGTACCGTTTGTATATATGAAATCACATAAACTTCAATATATAAAAGATATTTGCCCATATATGCAACCACTTTTTAACCGGGTCGTAAAAAAATCATCTATAAATAAGAGCCCATTATCTATATTGAATAAATGCTACATTATTAAATATGTTAGTGGTGGCAACCTTGTCGTTCTCCAATGTCCGCCGAATTTATGAAAAGAGTAAGAGAGAATAAATACTCTGTTTTAGAAATAAATTAAATACGAACGAATAAACTAAATATATAAGAAAAAAGAATGAGAAACAAACAAAAGAGAGTAACAAAGTTCGAATAATAAAAGCTATTAAGAAAAACGTTAATAAAATAAATTAACCTGACATGTTGTGTTGCTGCTTTTGCTTTATGGTGTTACTTCGTTTATTTTAGATTCTACACACTTTTTTTTTTTTCATATCTAACACTAAAGTTAACAGCTTGAAACAACAACAGCAGCAACAGCAACAACAACAACAATAACAACATCGTCAACAGCTGTAAATAAGTGGTA
>JAEKOY010000353.1:0-25833 GCA_021234595.1 Delia radicum
CAAGCCAACTAAACACTACAAAAGTTATTTTTTGTGTACTTTATTGACGTTAATATAAATATTTTTGACATACATACATTATCATTTGTAATGTTCGCTCTGCATTATCTTGAAGTGATCATTTTGGATGCATTCGTTTTCCTTTTTCTGGCAGCGTTACTTCTTTTCTACGCTAAGAAGAAAATAAAAATGTTAGAATCAAGCAAATGCAACTTACTTAGATATTTATTAAATCCAAGAAAGAAATTCGCATTCCTTTTAAATCTCCAGAAAAAAAATTATTTTAGTTTTGTTTATTTTTTCAGTATTGACAAAAAAGAAAAAGAGATTATTTCAGTTTATATAAACTGGATTTTTACTGGAAAAAATACTTAAAATAAAACCGAATTTAAGCACTTGAATGTTTAGTTTTGCAATGCTTATTGGGCATAGTTATGTTTTATTTAAAAACAAACTGAGTCTTTAAAATTGTTGATTTCTAGAAATTTTAATTTTCAACTTAAATACTTTTAAGCATAACTTCAAGTCACAAAAAGCATACCTAATATCGGTTTAAAATTATATAAAATCAGATATATTTATATCCAGTTAGATGTAATTTAATTTCCTGGATATGGACAAATCTCGGATAAAATTGTATCAAATTTGGTATATGCTTATATATGGTAACTTATAAAATGAGATATAATTATATTAGACTCCATATTATATTTTTACTCGGGTGGTAATATTTTTTGCAGCAGTTTCATAAATATTTGTGAAACAGTTACATTCGACGAAATACAATAAAGCTTTCATCATATACAGTGCCGGACAAAAGTATTCACACAGCAGCAAACTTTATTTTAAATCTTTTATATTTTTAAAATGAAAGCTATTAGCCGTATAAGGTATTCAACAGAATTGTTTATTAACTTATTAATAATTTAAATATCACAAGTAAGGCTCAACTGAAGGAAGTTCTGTTGCAAGAATGGCAAAATATTGGAGTTGATGTTATGAAGAAATTGGTCCATTCTACGCCAAGATGATTAAAAGAAGTCATAGCAAAGAAAGGCTACTCCACAAATTATTAAATCATGTGAAATTTTATTTTTTGTACAAACATTTGAAGCTGTGTGAATACTTTTGTCCGCCTAAAATAATACTTTGAATAACATATTTAGTTTTTTCTTATAATATAACATACTAAGAATAAGTTTTTTGTTGTATTTTAATAATTTACAAGTTAATAAACAATTTGGTTGAATACCATATCCGGCTAGTGGGTTTAATTTTAAAAATATAAAAGATTAAAAATAAAGTTTGCTGCTGTGTGAATACTTTTGTCCGCCACTGTATATGAAGGTTTTCATAACTATGATGAAGATTTTTCTTTGAGTGTATGTTTTATACCAATCATGAGTCATTTGGCGTTGCTGAAATTCTGTATATCTCTAGTTGCAGTTTTTATTTTATTATGTATATTGATATTTTTTCACTTTTTGTAAAACAATTCTCTGGAACATTAGCAAGATTTATGACCAAGATTTATAACTTTTTTTATGGCGAACGAAAAAATCAGGTTTCTTTGTTTTAAGCTACATTCAAAAGTAAATAAAACATTTCAAAAACTATAGTCGGTCAAATATGGTTTTGATTCGTGAGCCCCAAAAAAAACCAAAATTGTTAATTTCAACAATTCAATTTCTTTTCTAACTAAAATTTAATTAGAATTTATAAATAAAATTAAAGATTAAAATGAAATTAGCGAATGAATTCCTAACACTTTAGTCTTTTAACAATAATTTTTTAGTATAAGGATATCATTTCATTGTTAATTAACTTTTGTTGGTTGTCAACAACTGCAAGTGCTATCAACTCAAAATTTACTAGTGTGTACAGTAGTATGTCCCGAATTATGAATTTTTCACGTTAGTCGATCGTAGTGTTTTTTGTTCAAAAAAAGTTTCGATTATTTTTCTCAAAATTTGTGTCAAAAGTTGCGCAATGTGGAGTAGATTAAGAAAAGAAAACTACTAAAATTTTTGTGGAGCATTTCAAAGAAAGAGTAATTTTTCTGTTTTTGTTTTTTATGGATATCCGCTACACATTGTTAAGTATTTCCTATAATTCAAGAAAAATAATTTTAAGAAATTTTTAGATGGAATCTTTCATCTGTTACAAGCGTTTAAAGTTGGCTCTAATAGCGTATTTTGTTAACAAATTGAACTTTTTCACAAAATTGTTGTCAAAAGTTGCGTAAGGTAAAGTAGATAACGAAAAAAAAATTTTTAAATTTCCGTGGAGTCATTTCGGTCCACCACAGCATTTAAAACTTGAAAACTAGTCACTTTTTTAATGAAAAGCTATTAAATGTTGTTTAGAATTTCTTATAATTCCATTCGATTGTCATAACGGGTTTTAACGAATTTTGAAAAAAGTTTCCAACTTTTAAATCTTGGGGTAAACCAAAATTATTTCAGGGAAATTAAAAAATATTTTTTTCGTTATCTACTCAACATTACGCAACTTTTGACACCAATTTTGTGAAAAAGTTCAATTTGTTAACAAAAAACATTTTTTTCCTGTAATTAATTTTTAATTTGAGTTTGAGACCTAGCGCGAAGATGAATTGCAAAAATCGCTGAATTCTGTACATCCTAGTGTACAGTGCTTCCAACCCAATTTGGTAAGAAATCGTCAATTTTTGTGAAAAAATCTTCAAAATCGTCATTTTGAGAATAAAAATCGACAGTCCAAAACTTCCTTCAATAAAAAATAGAAAATACGGATGTTGAAAGCTCGTTATAAATTAACAATAATAACATACAAATAATCTCGATGTACGAAATATAAAACAAAAAACTAATAAAACTGTAAAAATATTATTTGAGCCAGAGTTAAAACTAATTTTTTTTATATAAATAGAACATTATTGGTCTTCAAAGTTTAATAATGTCTTGATGCTTGTTAGGAAAAGAAACTAGCTACGTTTTTAATTACTAAGAAGACAAAACAACAACAGTAGCATACAACAAACTAATAATGAGTAAACATCATAATTTCGTTTAAATCACTTTATTTGTAATTATTTCACAATTTTGATGTGCTTTATTATTAGTTCCTTTACAAAGACTGACAGCCCTTAAAACACAACTCCCAATACTTATTTCGATATTTAGTTTCAGAAAAGGGCATTAAAGAAAAAATATATATACAGTGGGGAGCACTTGTGAGTACATGTAAGTACTTTTTACACCTAAAGATTCAGGTCGAAAAATGTTTGACACTAGAACTAAATTACACTTTTCTAAAGGTACAAGGTACGCTGAATCCAAATCTGGCCTTAGATTCACTCTCCGGCATCAGGCGTTCGAGCTATATTAACGAGAAAAGTGTATTTTTTTTCAAAATGCTCCGATTTTTCACGTTCCTGGAAATGTATTTTTCATAATACTTGTAACGGCAACTAACAACGCTACTCTTACCCATTTTTTTTCTTCAGTTTTTCAATTTTTAAGATAACTTATTTCCTTACGACATTATCGTCGGTTGAACTTGATAATAAATTTGAGTTTTTTAAAATTTTGCATTGCGGGACTTTAAAATTGCTGTTACAACCTCAATTTCAATTTACAATAATGTCGTAAGGAAATAAGTTATCTTACTTAGTACTTACATGTACTCACAAGTGCTCCCCACTGTATATATATACGAATGAATATTGATTTTGAAGCTAAATGATTTAAATTATTAGAAAGTAAACATTTTTGGATTTGCCTTCCTAAACTATGCAAAAACAAAAACATTTTAAAATGGTGATCATTAAATGAGTAAATGGATAATTTATTTCTGTTCGATTTGAGATTAATTTTATAACATTTTCTTTAGATGTTTTAAATATAAAGAATCTTGAAAATTTGTCCGTAAATTTTGGAGAAACAAATTTAAAAATTCAATAAAAATTTAGAACTCCTAAAAAATTGCAAATTTTTAAAAATCGCCATTTTAAATACAGGAAATTTTGTGAAATCGTCAATCGTCATTTTATCACATTTCACTTCAAAAATCGTCAAAATGGAGAAAAAATCCTAAAAGTTGGCAGCGCTGAGTGTGTAGAAGAGATCAAATATAAAAATATATACAAATTGAAAGGAAAGGGGTTGGCTTAAATAATAATACAAGTTATATATGAATATTAAATTACAATTTAATTAAACAAAGTATTTTTAGTTTTTCATCATAAAAACTGACCATTTCTGTTGATGAACGGGCTAATTAGTCATACATAGTGGCAGTGGCGTGCTGAGCGGAGGTGCCCTATATTACATATTTTAGTTATTACATATTTTTGTATTACAACACTAACGAAATTATTAAATGGTACACTCATAGAAATAAACCTGTTAAAATATATGATGTTGAGTCATATATAATCATTTCATTATACATATGGCACCATATATAAGCATTATTATATCACATACAAAAAATTTTTTTTAAATACTATATATTATTATATTTTAAATTATATAGCTTATATGTCTCCATATATGATTACATATTGTGTTATATATGAGAATGTATTATAAATGACAATAGATTTATCATTTCTTATTATGCTTAATATCTAAATTTATAAAGGTCAATATATATAATAATATATCGTTATGCATGTCACCACATGTCATCACAAATTTTAGTAAGATAAGAACAGCAAAAATAAAACTTCTAAATTTACAAGAATGTTTGTTATATTTGTTGTATATCGAGTAATTTAGCAAACATTTTATCTAAATTTTTTGTTTGTTATATTTGTTGTATATCGACTAAATTAAGAAAAATATGTAGATAAATATATGTAGATAAATATATGTAGATAAAAAACAGCAAACAGAAACTGTGATATCTACAAAATTTGAACTTAAATTTAGTTGAATTCAAATAACAACATTTCCTTAACATGTCATACTGTTTTTTGTATAAAAATGCGGATTTGATCAAATTTGCAATTCTTAGTTAAAATCGCTTGCAAATAGGCTTAGGCAAGCCGAAACTAACAAATTAATAACAATTTGTTCTACGTGGAAATGTCTTTCCGGGCAATAAATCTTAAATATGACTTTGAAAATTGTGTGAGGTTATTATTATCAGAGACCCTTAATAACTGTTAAAGATTTATTTTAGTTTCACAAAAATCACTTAACTAATGTTGTCGTATTACGTTGTTACATAAACATATAGACTCCTAAAGATGTATTCTTAATGAAAATGACTTTTAATAAATATAATTAAAGTGGTACGCTACACTTTTTTTAAAAAACGTCATGCCACCCACACTTTGCTTGTTCTTTACTGTTAAGTTCTTAACTGTTATTTTCTTTTATGCGTTTTTGCCATAATTTCTTTGTGTTTCTCTTAAATAAATTATGGTTGGTTTACTAAAGGATTTTCCTTTCATAAGTATTTTTAGTTTCCATTTTTGTATGTGTTTTCTACTTGTTGTCGAACAAAGTTGATCCTTATTATTTGTTCGATATTTTTCCTTTGTTTATTTTCAATATTTAAAATTTTTTCTTCAAGTCTTTGTTAACCCTCTAATCGGCAATGCCGATAAAATGGATAAAAAATCAGTAATGGCAGGCAAAACCGCTAAAATACCGTTATTGATTCAAAACCCTTTCAACTGATTATCGTTATCCCTAAAATACCGTTACCGAAATAATTGAAAAACAGTTATCCGTAAAATTCCGTGACTGATATAACTAAAATAGCAATATCCTTAAAAAACCGTTACCGAAATAACTAAAATGCCGTTATCGCTAAAATTCCGTTACCGAAATAATTGAAATAGCTATATCCTCAAAATACAGTTAGCGAAATAATCTGCTAAGATCGGAAAAAATCGCTGTAAATAGATATATTTTCCCAAAGTTTGATAATAAACTAGCCAATCATTAGAATTTGGTCGTATAGGGTTTAAAAATATCAGTATCCATTGACATTATCTGAATATTTAAAAAAAACGTTACCCTTAAAATATCGTTACCGATATAACTGAAAACCCGTTACCGCTAAAATAACGTTACCGAAATAATTAAAATACCGTTATCGCTAAACAACCGTTACTGAAATAACTTACTTTTTTATCGAAATAGGGCTGAAAAGTTTCGTTTTGTAGAGCATATTATGAGAAAACTATTTATAAATTTTTTTAAGAACAATATTGGTTCACCGCAGCATTGAAGTTTATAAATATCTTTCTAATTATATGCTCTACATAACGAAACTTTTGAGCCCTATATCGATGAAAGTAAGTTCTTTCAGTAGCGGGGGGTTTTTTTTTTGCATAACGGTATTTTAATTATTTCGGTAACGGTAGCTTAGCGGTAACGGTTTTTCAGTTACGATATTTAAAATAACATACGATATTTAAAATAAGATATTATTGTATCCGTATTTTGATCTGGTATAATTGTATATGATTGTATCGTAAGAGTATAAGGTTGTATGTATACTGATGCATATAATAACAATTGGATCAGATTTTTAGTCTGATAAAGTTGCACTAAATGCAATATTTTTGTATCTGATTGTATGAAAATGTACATAATTATTTACAAATAAATGTTTTAAACTAAACTATGATGAGGAGGACCATAATTACTCTATGTAAATTTTTAAAATATTTTCCCCATAATATACTCAGCATTACCAAATTCTAAACCAAATTATATAATATTGTGAAATTTGATTTAGTTTTGCAAAATTTAATGTAGTTAAGTATGACATCATGTATAGTAAGATACAATTTTACTTGCCACTGCAATTTTTCATAAAACTGCATATTTAATTGTATCTTACAATATATTATACCATACGTTATTATGCTGGCAATATATAATTGGATGGCCAGAAACGAATAACGGTATATGAATCGGTATTGGTATCGAATTTTTGTTTGTTTCGGTATTGGTATCTGTATCGGTATTCCATTTGTATAGGTATCGATATAACCGATACCGAAACATTAATAACGGTATGTACCGGTATTATTGAACAAATTTAAAAAAATTTAAAAACTATTTAAATTATTAAAAAAACTCAAATTTATTAACTTTTATATCGTTACCTAAAACGCAAACCGCCCTAACATTTTATTAATTTTACAGTAGAAGCAAAAAACATGTTTATATGAAATATATAATAAAGGGTGTTTTTAATAAAGGTATAGAACTTTGAAATGGAATAAAACAAAGATGACTTTTTAAAATTGACATGAAATTTACTTTATTCGAAAGATAATATTCTGGCATTATAATTTAAATATGACTTCTGGCATATGACCACCACGGCTGGCTCGGATGTAGTCTAATCTGAAAGTCCGATTTTCGATGACTTTTAACAAAATTTGTGGCCGTATATTGGCTATAACGCGGCGAATGTTGTCCTCCAAATGGTCAATCGTTTCGAGCGTAGAATAGCGACTTCACATATCCCCACAGAAAATAGTCCAGCGGCGTTAAACCTCAAGATCTTGGAGGCCAATTCACTGGTGCGAAACGTGAAACTATACGGTTACCAAACGTTTCCTTCAATAAATCAATTGTGACACGAGCTGTTTGACATGTTGCGCTGTCTTGTTGAAACCACAGCTCCTGCACATAATGGTTGTTGATGAACGAAAAAGTCAGTAATCTTGGCTCTATAGCGCTCACCATTGACGGATAGACTGATTGGGGCCTTCCTCTACGCTACGCTGTACGCACTATACGGCGTGTCTGTGGATGCACAATATCATTTAGATTAAACGTGGTGCGAAAGCGTTCCATAGTAAATCGCATTAATTGCTCCGATGGAGGACTATGTTGGCCGTAAAATTTACGTAGTGCGCGATACATATTTCGAACAGAACCATGATTTTCAAAATAAATTTGCATAATTTCTAAGCGTTGTTTAGGCGTCAGTCTATTCATGTTGAAATGCCAAACCAAACTAAACATTAATCACTTGACAGCTGACACAATGGCCGCCAGTTAAAAAAGTGTTGCCAACTTAAAGTTCTATACCTGTATAAAAACACCCTTTATGTAATAAAATTGTAGCATATTTATGGACAAATTTATGTAAAAAATTTTTGTATACCACCTCTTACGTAATAAACTGTTTGTGAATTAACTCATAAAACTGTTGTGCCATTTAAGGGTTAATGTAGTATGTGTATGTGTAGGTGTTGCTGTTGTTCTTTTGTAAATAAATTTGCTTTCTTTGTTTTATTTAATGTCATTGATTTGTATTTTAAATGATGCTTATGGCTTTTTTCTGTAAATATTATAATGAAGCAGTTTACCTGTATTGTTTAAAGGGTTACTAGCTTTAGAAATCAATAAAAACGACGATATTTAAGCTATTATTAAAAATTAAATAAATGATTTATTTAAAAAATTCTTTTTTTGATAGAAACCCCAATAATAGAAAAACCCAAAATTATAATTTAGAATTCGGACTACCATGGCAACTCTGGTAACCATTTCATTATAGACCCATTTTTTAAAGGCAAAATTGGGTGCCATCGTGGAGCCTTGGCTACTCATCTGATAAAATATTTTAGTTTTGTTTCAAACATGAATAAATTCTTTAGTTCCTAACGAAGCCGGATTTTTAAATTTTTGTTTTACATTAAAATGGTACGAGGGTAAACTCAAATTTTAAAAAACACCCAAATAATTCGTTGTTTTTATTTTTAAAAAAATACTAGTCAAAAATGTTAAAATATCTCTACGTTGGGAACTTAATTTTGAGTCCTCTGCTAAACAAAAAAAAAAAAAAAAACCGATTGAAAATCGGTTCACCGGTTAAGGTTGCACAGTGACACCCGATTTTCAATACCTTGTTTTGAGAAAAAAGCATTTAAAGTAAATATTGCTCATGTAAAATGTAGGAAAAGGAGCTATAACTTTTTTATTTCTACGATTTTTGCACCAAAGTTTTCATAGCATATAGAAAAAAGTTTAAACTATTGAAATATAAAAAAAAAATTATTTGAAGCTAGTAAACCCCTTAAGAAACAACTAAAAAAATACATCTAAATTTTTTATTTTATTTTTGTACCAGTTGTGAACGAACGTGCAACATAAAATCTTAAACACAACAAAAACTTCAAAACTCACAACAATATGCCAGTTAACAACTAGGATTATATGATAAAATCAAGGGAACCGTACGATTCGATGTCACTCTAGGATTTTAACCATTTAAGAACAACATATAATATTTGTTATGGTACCACATTTTTTGAGGACACGAAGGGCGAACATCCTAAATTTTAATATTTATATTGTTAATTTGTTCCTACTCTAATTGAAAACTACCATAAATTACATTCATTTTGCTTGTGACTTTTAAAAGTTTTTCAATTCGTTTGGGTATAACGTTTTCAGCATTAAAGGAGATCGCCTAAACCTTTTGTAGATAATAATTTTGATGTTGCAAAATCTCCATGTGGGAAAAAAATGTGCCCTCAGTAGGAATAAATGGTAGCTCTCCGAAGTCTGTCACTCTGTTTTTTCAATAAATATAAATTTCAGAGATTTTTTATTTTTGAGCTTTCAGCGTCAACGTAATTGCAAATGTTTTATATTGGCGTATAAATGACAAATAAAATAATAAAAAGAAGCTAAGAATAAATGGTTTAATTGGAACTGCCACAAAGCTAGAAATCAATCTTTTGATCTTTTAAACTAATATAAAGCCAATAGGAATGCAGTATCAAAAAATAATATCTAAGGCAAATGAAAATTACAAAATCGTATGTAAAAAAAGCAGAGATAAATATTATAAAGAAATAGAAATGAAACTTAATCAAGAATATGATAGTAAGTCATGGTGGAAAATTGCCAGCGAGATCAGAAATCAAACCTTGCCCGGATCTGCCCAATATATCTTCCGTCAAATTTTAAATTATATTTTTGACATTATTGAATCCTTTACAAATTTCAAACGACATACATTATGCACCTATGTACCAGGAAGACCAATTTTAGATCAAAATATTACAACGATGGAAATTTATAAAGTACTATCAAAGGCTAAATTAGGAAAGGCACCAGGGGAAGATAGAATTCCATACGAATTTATCAAAAATGCAACCACATGAATTAATAGATGAGCTTAGTAATATATATAATACTATATTCAATAGCGGTAAAGTAGATGAATCATTTGTCAACTAGTGTTATCTTTCCGATATATAAAAAGGGTGATGTCCAGCTGCCCAGTAATTATAGAGGAATATCCTTATGAATTGCGTTGCAAAGGTGTAATGGGTGTTATTTCAGAAAGGCTATATAAATGGGTATATCAGCATAAAGTTTTGACGGAATATCAAGCTGGGTTCAGAGAAAATTATTCTACAGTAGATAACAATCTATAATTTAACGACAATTGTGCATTTTAACGTTCAATGAAAAAAGAAAGGTATATGCTTTTTTTTGTCGACTTTAAAGCGCTTTTGATAAGGTTGCGAGAAAATCATTAATTATAAATTGCATGCTATAGGAGTCTCTACAAAAATGGTACGTTTTACTGAAAGTGTGTATCCAAAAAACATTTTCAACAGTTTGGAATGGCGAGGAATTATCAGAAAAATTTGAAACCGTCTCAGGATTTAAACAAGGTTGCATACTATCCCATTGCTTTTTTCCCTATATGTTAATGACCTACATGAACAACTTGAAGGTTGGTTTACATATAGGTTCGCTTAATGTGAGATTGCTGCTATATGCGGACGATATTGTGCTAATAGCTAACGAAGTATCAGTATTACTTAGAAGTTTACTGCAATTACTGGAATTTGGAAGTCAATTTATCCAAGTCAAAGATAATGGTGTTTAGCATTTTGAGAGGTGGCCTAACAAAGAGTTCTTTTTAAAACGAATTCTTAAGTTACCTAAATTTACACCTAATATGCTCTATTGCTTGAGTCGGGAATGGGAGACGCTCATTTATTTACACTTGACCTACATATGAGATATATTACACAAACGCTATTTCAGTACACAGAAGTTCGGCTTGCTCATCAACTTAGTTTATTGGCATTAACGCATAAAGTTTCACCAAATCTATCGACGGCGGAATTTAATGAAAACTTATAATGCTAAAGAACTACATAAAAATAAAAAATCACCAAAACCGTTTAACAGACTTATCCAATCTGAATCGTTTTCTAAAAAACCTAACGCCAACAGTTGCTCACTTTTATTTTAATGATGAAAATAATCAGTCGAATATTATGTGGATATTCAAAGCACGTTGCGTTCTTATAGACTTAAATTGATCCAGATTTTCGAGGAGAATTAATAAACGATGTTTCATTGTGTATATGGGAGAAAAGGAGAGTATCCAACATTTTATTGGAATATGCCCAATTCTAAATACCTTTAGGCTGCGATTTTTTAATAAGATAACGTTATCAGAAGATGAATAATTAGATATTTGAATGGGCTGAACCACTGGCAGAACTTAACAAAATACATTATCAAGCTTTGTCATATCGTAAAACCTTAATATTAGAATACAACAACTAAATATGTAAAATAAAAATTATTGCTAATCTCCATTTTTCCGGCTAACAACATAGTCACAGCCGTATATTCTTTAAAATTATTTTTTATAACGTTAAAAAAAAAAAAAAAAAAAAAAAAAAAAAAAATACATCAATAAAGAATTACTACTACTAATAAAAAGAGATCAAATCAATAGTGTGATTTCAAAAATAAGAAAATTTGACAACACAAATCTCATCAGGCCTATGCGTGAGGATCTTAAATTTTTATTATTTTGAAGGGCACATCCACAGTTAAAAATAAAATTTGTTGCAGTCCTGCGTGTTGGTAAATATCAGTACAACTATTATTGTATGTAAGTGCTAAATGTATCGCATTATTATTTTGGTATCCAGAGCCATTTAAGGTTACATTTTGTAGCTTTCCATACATTTTTTGAGCTAAAAGTGGTTTTTGTAGAAAACAAATTGGATAATCAAAGCCACTTACACAGAAAAATAGTAATGGTGATCTCTATCATATAAGCCAGACCTTTAATTATCTAAACTGTGGATGTGTCAGTCAATTTAATGTTCAATTTTTAGCATAAAGTGGTGTAAAGTCAAAAACTAAAATCCAATCTATTAAGCACTTTCACATAATGATAATAATCTCACATATGATAATCTCTACAATTTAAGGTATATTGGACCCCATAATTCTTGAAGTTGCGGGTGGGCCTTCAATTTGAAGTCAGTCTTTTAACGATTTTTGAAGAAATTAATGTTTTAGAAAATACAAAGTTCGTCCGATCCATTTAGCTTTTTCACTTAATAATAGTATACCCAAAAAAAGTCTGTAAAGTCTGCAAAATTTTTGCTAAATTTACAATTTTTTTTTTGCTGATATTAGCAATTTTTTTGCGACAAACTTCCCAGCAAAAATGTTGTTAGTGTCATGATGATATTTTACTGTTCAAGCCATATTTGACCTATAATTCTTTAAACCGCGGGTGTGCAAATAAATTTTGTGCTGCATTTTTTTTTTTACTTTTTATCTATTTTGGAGAACAAAGTAATATAGAGACAAAAAATATTATCCGATCTTATTAAAATTTACATATAATACGTACTATTTATCTACACTCAGGGAACTTATGCTTTAAAATTATGTAGTTGTTTGGGTTGTAATACAGTTTCTTTATTTTTAATGTAAATGTCAGTCATTTGAAGACCAAATTAAATTTTTTACTAACCTTGTAGTTCATTAAAAAAAAACAAACCACATCAGATGACTGTTTTATGATTTAACATTAATTTTTTACAGTAGTTTTTTGTTATTTAAAAACATAAAAAATAAATGTGTGTTTATTTTTTACTAACATTTTTACAGTAATTTTTATGTTATTTAAGAAATAAAAAAAAAAACAAATGTTTGTTTATTTTTTACTAACATATAAGGTTTATTTCTACTACAATTGTTCGTCATTTTTTGAACATTAAAATACAAACTGAATTTACTACAATTAAATTTACTGAAATGTAAGTCGCCCTTTCTTTAAGTGAAATTTAATTTGTTTTTAAATACATTTGCAGTGGTCTTTACCTACATAGTACGAGGGCGGATCAATAAGTCCGTGACTTTTTGAATGAAACACAGTTTTTTTGCAAAAAAAAAATATTTTTCAACATAATCTCCTTCTAGCTCAATACACTTAGTCTAACGTTTCTCCAATTTTTGTATCCCTTCCAAAAATAGGATTTTTCGAGGTCCATAAAATAGGCATTTCTTGGCCATATGGGGTCCCCTCTTTTTTAATCCTCGTTAAATCGGTCCAATAAGTTGGCATAATATTCGCCGTTTGGTGTTTTCCCTTTTGATGTGGATTATCCCGCGTGCATCCCAAAAAACTGTTGCCATAACCTTATTAGCCACGATTACGTTTTTGGTCAATTGAGAGCAAACGCGGCACCCATCTTGCAAACAGCTTTCTTAAAACCAACTGATCATTTAAAATCGAAACCACACTGCCATATGAAATGCCTATGTCATCACACACTTTTACTCTTCGATCGGGCAACACCATATCGTGGACTTTTTCGATGATGCAGAGTCCAAATAGTATTTATCAAGCTTTTGATTGATGGTTTTTTTCGCAAAAAATAATGTTTAATGAGCACTTGAAATTCACTTTTTCCATTTTTAAAAAAATCCACGAGGTTGTATGTTTTGAACAGCTGTTAAACGCAAAGTAAATAACGGAACTTGCTCAAAATTTGACTGTAGTCTATTAACAGGTGGTGGAGCAGTGTTGCTTTTCATATAACTACGAGAGAAGTTATTGATCCGCCCTCGTATTCTAATTGTATCATTAAAATAAGAGTTGACCTCGTAACTCTTTAAACCTGGCATGTGTGATTCAATTTTAAGTTGAATTTTTCTTAACTTCCCAGCGGGCGCTGTGGTGTAATGGTTAGCGCGTTGGACTGTTACACAGATGGTCCCGGGTTCGATTCCCGGTGACGACAACATCAATTTAGAAAAATAATATGTATGAGTTTTCTATCACTTATATGTATCGCTGCGCCCACCTTCGGTGTTCCCATAGCACTTAACCCCACCGAAGTAAAATAATGAATCAGGGCTATGAAACAAAAAGCTTCAATAAATTCGCCAACTCTACATCAGGTGACGAGCAACAACTGTTCTAAGACTTATCATCTTAGTGAAAAAAAGCTTACCCAGAAACAGTTCTGGAGGCCATTATTTAATTACCGAGCGCTTACGAAACAATTCCATGATTTTTGTTCGCGATGTCCCACTTGGTATGTCTCTGTTTAGTAAAGCGCTACCTTCATGTGCTTTAAGAAGCAATAAATTCTTGCCATCGTAATAAGTGAAAAACACTTTTTTTTGTGTATTAAAAACAATAATGCTACATTGTATGCATTATTTACTGGTTCATTGTATCATTATATACTGCTTCAAAAGAATACATTCAGGCAAGCACACCAAAATGCCTTCACAATGGCTTATTGTATGCAAGACGGTTATAAACGCTTTTTTGGAAGCATACAAATGTCGTTACTGCTTACTATACCGAAAACCCCAAAAATTTTATAAATTTTATAACCAAAAATTTTATAAATTTTATAACCAAAAATTTTTTCGGTTTATTATTTATAACTTTTTCAGCACTAAAAAAATTGATTCACTCGGAACACATTATTGCTTTTTTCACTTATTTGTGGTCAAATAAGCAAATTTTATTAAAATCGAATCAGGCTCACAGTTCTTTATTCATCACAAAAATAAATTAAAGTGTATTTTTTTTTTTTTTTAATTATTTTCGTTAAAAGTCTTTATTTATTAACTCGAATAGTTTTGAGAAAATATATTTATTTGCAAACTGAAAAAAGATTTTTACAAAACGAGCTTTTTATCGAGTATTTTAATTTTAGTACAAAATTGTTCCGAAGGATTTCAAATATTAACAAGAAAGACATTTTTGGTGTTTGCTCCTTTAGGTAAGAGCATATTCGTACGAACCGTTAAAAACGAAATTCGTTTAAAAATTAAAAAAGAAGCTTTTTTCAAAAACGGTCCAGCTCATGAGATGTCATGTTAGACCCAAAAGCTTTTGCGAGGGGACAAAACACACCTTTTTTTATAAGTCGGTCTAACGTAGGCCAATTTAAATTTCAAATATGAATAATAGATGCGCTAAATGGCTAACTAAAACAAAAAGTGTTGAAAAACTTTTAACTAATATTGTTAGTAAAACTTTCTGGAAAATTTTGTTCAAAAGTTTGTAGTACTTCAAGTAATTTCTAAAGTGCTTTGACAAATCTAGTGTTAGAGTTTGAACAATATATAGGCGATTTTGGTTGAATAAAGGTAAAAATTAAAACATAAACATTGATAGTATTAACTTTGATTTAAAAGAAAAACCTATACTTCTTAAATACATGGCACTTTTTTGTAATAATACTTAAAGTCAATTTCCTGAATTGCTTAAAATCTTATTTTCTTGTTTGATAAAAACTTTACACCAATCATTTTATAAATAAAACTAACATACCCATGAAAAGCAGGGATGGCAGGCAATACCGCTAAAATAACGTTATCGGTTCAAACCAATTTCAACTGACGATCGTTAGCCCTAAAATACCGTTACTGAAATAATTGAAATACTGTTATCCGTAAAATACCGTTACCGATATAACTGAAATACCAATATCCTTAAAATACCGTTACCGAAATAAATAAAATACCGTTATCGCTTAAATACCGATACCGAGATAATCTGTCAAAATCAGAAAAAATTATCGCTGTAAATAGATAAATATTTTTCCAAAGCTTGATCATAAACTACCTTCAATAACAATTTGGGCATAATGGGGCTAAAATTATCGATATGCAACAAGAAAAAACATCCCGTACCATTCCAACGGAAAATGAAAGTAGACCATTAGTAGACTAAAACCCTCAAAAGGTTTTGAAATCTTTGCTCTTGCTTTGAAAATAAAATGTTGAAATGGGTAAAAATAAAATGCAATAACGACGAAAGCGAGGATGCTCATTTTCACACAGACTGTTTGGTAGCTTCTTTAGAAGTGTTGTATTCAAAATGAGTTAAATCGGTCTAGCGCCTCAAAAGTTATGAGTGAAAATGTAAGGCAGCCTCAAAATGTTTCATACAAATTAGCGAATTTTACTAAATTACGTGACTTGTCCATTGAATATTCACCTCAAGTACTTTTTTCACCAAATTTTATTTTTTCACCTCAAACTTTTTTCACCTCGAAATTTTTTTTCACCTCAAACTTTTTTCACCTCGAAATTTTTTTCACCTCCATTTTTGTTTACTACAAGTATAGTTGGACATTTTGTAACCAGAGACATAGAGGTGAATAGTATTGAATATTTCACCTCGAATACTATTTTCACCAAAATTATTATTAGAAACGACAAATTTTAGTTTCTTTTAAAAATTACATAAAATTCACTTTTATTTTAAAAACCGTCATACATTTTCGAAAGAAATTAAAGAAGAACAATAATTATTATTAATTTTTAGACGTCTTTGACAAACTCAGTACCCGCAATTACGTAATTGTCATTACTCGCGATTACGTAGAATTGACCAATTTCCATGACAAATTTTGAGATAATGTCAAGGTGTAAAACGTTTTAGGTGAAAAATAATTTTGGTGAAAAAAGTATTTGAGGTAAAATATTCAATACTATTCACTATGTCTCTGGTTACAAAATGTCCAACTTTTCTTGTAGTAAATAGAAATGGATTTGAAAAAAATTTTGAGGTGAAAAAAATTTCGAGGTGAAAAAAGTTTGAGGTGAAAAAATAAAATTTGGTGAAAAAAGTACTTGAGATGAATATTCAACACTATTCATCTGTATATGTCTGGTTGCAAATGGACAAGTCACGTAATTTGGTAAAATTCGCAAATTTATATGAAACATTTTGAGGCTGCCTTACATTTTCACTCATAATTTTTGAGGCGCTAGACCGATTTAACTCATTTTGAATACCACACTTCGAAAGAAGCTACCAAACAGTCTGTGTGAAAATGAGCATCTCGCTTTTATCGTTATTGCATTTTATTTTTACCCACTTCAACATTTTATTTTCATCCATAGTAAAAAAAGAGCAAAAATATGCTAAAAAAGAGTCGACTTCAAAAGCCTATAAAAACAAAACAAGAGCAAATATTTCAAAACCCTTTGGGGTTTTAGTCTACTAATGGTCTACTTCCATTTTCCGTTGGAATGGTCCGGGATGTCTGCCATGACCCGAAATTTGTTGCACAGTGTTATCGATATGCATTGACATTAACTTAAATAACGTTATCCTTAACATAACGTTACCGAAATAATTGAAAAACCTTTGTCCCCAAAATAACGTTACCGAAATAATTAAAATACCGTTACCACTGAAATACCGATACCAAAATAAGTATAATACCGTTAATGCTAAAAAAACCGCTACCGAAATAACTGTAATATAGTTAGCCCTAAAATATCGTTACGAAAACAGCGTTACCGAAATACACGAAACAGCCAAACCGATAGCCGTATCGAATCGGTTACCAACCACGATGAGAAGCCATTAAAAATTCATGTTCTTTAATTTACACAGAATTTTTTTTATATATAAATTTAATTTTATTTCTCCCATTGCCAATGAGATAATACAAAATAAAATTGAATGAATATAAAATTTATAATGCGGTCAAATATCTAACTTATGATTAATTTAAATTACTTTGTTTGAGCAACATTTTTTTCTTTTTTTATCTTGAAATTCTTTTGTTGAGAAATCCAAGTAATTACTTACCATTTAAAGTGGAGATTTTTCTTATTCTTTTTTTAATATTAAAAATGATTTATTAAGTGTGATGAGATTAAAATCTATTAAAAATAAACTTTTGTAAACAATGAAATACATTTTTCTTCATCTTTTTTTCTCGTTTCAGGTAAGAGACCACATCGTATTATAAAACATTTGTTTATTTAAACGTAAGTTTTTAATTTTTAAATTGTTTTTTTTTTTTTTTTTTTTTGCGGTTGAAAAAATTACTTTAAATATTTTTCTCACATAATTTTAATTTTATTTGTTTATTTAAAACATTTTGCGAAATATTTTGTTATTTCGACTTCTAATCAAACAATTTAAAAATGGATTACTCATTTTCTTTTGATATTTTGTTAACTCTTCTGTGGCATTTAAAATTACCCACTTATAAAATCGATTGTTCTGTTTAATACCAAAATCATAACTTTAAAATTGGCGTACTTTATTTGTCGATGTATGGTACAGTTTTTAAATGAAATGACTTCAAAAGTTTGGCGCCTTTACATGCAGTGTTTTACAAACGAAGTTTTAAAATGCAATCAATCTGTAAATCTTTCTGTTGAAATGTAATGCCAACTCCTGAAGTCTTATTTAACGTACATATTTGATTTACAAAACTTGAAATTAAACCTGTTGGTTAGCGATTTTTCTAATTTTTCACACTTTTTACATTGACAAATGGTCATGCAATATAATGAGAAACTTTTTTAATTTATTTTTAATTTTTTTTTTATTTTTCTTTGGTTATAACGATTGCAATGAAATTTAAATATGGTGAAAAAGACCAGCACATAATTTAAATATTTTTTTTTTAGGTGCCAAATCTCGCTTTTAGGGGTTCAATAAGGTGGTCTAATATCACCCCATTTTAGTTTCTTTACGTTATTTCTTGTTTGGTCCAACGAAAATATGTACACATTGGATATCAATAAAAATCTTTTGAATTGCGAATCCAACTCTGCATAATAAAGGGTGTTTTTTATAGAGTTATATAACTATGAAATGGAATTAAACAAAGATGAATTTTTTAAATTGACATTAAATTCACTTTATTCGAAATTTGCACAATTTGAAAGCGTTGTTCAGGCGTCAATTGACAGCTGACAAAATGGCTGCCAGTTAGAAAGGTGTGGCCAACTTAAAGTTCTATACCTGTATAATAAACACCCTTATATAAACAACTGCTTGAAGATGCGCCAAACTTTAAAGTCACATTGCGGAAAAACTGTACCATACATCTAAAAATAAAGTATGGCATTGAAATCAGCGTGTCCAAAATATTTAGAATGAATGAACAGAACTTCCTTAATTTATTTTAATGTCATGCCGAGCTATTATATTAAAAAATTTTACATTTTAATGATCATTAAAGTCCGTTTATATCCTGGATTCAATTTTGTATATTTGCATATTAACAGAATTTGATTAAACGGAACATCATTTTAGGGAATATTTTTCCTATTTGGTGTTAAAAAAAGCAATTATCATTATCAGAGCAGCGACTTTTATGCAAATGCATGTTTGTAGTCAGTAGCGCAAAATCGATTGTGGAATAAAAGAATTTGCAACAAAACGGCATCGATGTGTTTGTGCATATTTTGTTATAAAGGCATATTTTTGCATATTTTGTAAAAATGTTGGCATTTTTTTTTGCATATTTTTAATTTAATTGCATATTTTTGCATATTTTGTAAAAATTAAAATTAAGATTTAACTAAAAGCAAATAAAATAAAGCACTTAACATATCATCTACACGCAGCAAGTTTCATCATATTAATGAAACAGTTTCATAAATCGTTAGACATCAATTATTCATCATATTTATGAAGTTTTCATATATATGATGAAGAGTTTTATAAAAATTTAAGACAAATGCTTTATAAATCTTCATCATATCATAAACAACTTTCATAAACTGTGTGTACATATTTTGTTTGTTTTCATATCAATAAAAATTCAGAATTTCTATTTGAAATTTGTAAATCATCAATAGAAACTAAGATTTTTCATTTAAAAATAAAATAATGTAATTTAGATTTTTTATTTAAAATTTAGAGACTATAAAACACCTATTAAACGTCAGAAATGCTAATCAGTTGATGTGTTCTAAATTTTACATATAATTTTGTGAATATAAATTTAATTTTTCTAAATTTCGGTGGAACTGAAAGTTCTTAATCTGAATTCATATTTTTCATGACTTTTAATAGTACTAATAATTCCAATTGATAATGTATTAAAAATTAATTTTCGCCATAGTCTGTTGCCTTTATTGCGTTTGTACGCTATCAGAGAATGTTGTTCATTTCATAAAAATTTATGATTTTACTTCGTCACATTTATAAGCGTCTATAGTACTTATGAAGCATTTTATGAAAAGCTATGAAACTTCTTCATATTTAACATTTCATAAATCTGAACAATCTTGCCATCAATTTAAACTTTTATGAAACAGCTTCATCATATTTATAATATATTACATTGAACGAAAATCAAGGAATTGTTTCATCATATTTATGAAGTTTTTCATTAGTGTGAATTGTCATTTGTTAGACATTTATATTAAATTTCGTTAATAAAGCAACGCTCTCGAGTAATAAATCGATTTTTTAAAAATCCACAAATGTTAAGTGCATATTTTTTTATTTTCAGTTCCTGTTTTTGAATTTTTAGTGCATATTTCGGTTTAAGTGCATATTTTAACTGCATATTTTAAGAGCATATTTTCGATTTTTTAGTACACGAAAGTCGCTGCCCTGGTCATTATTATAAAAACTAACTGTGTGTCATACAAGCGAACGCAAACATTTGTTTGAAAAGTTAGACTCGGTATCAGAAGAAATTCATTTCCTGGGTATCGATTTAATTTTTATATAAAATACTAAATAAAAAAAATACACTTTCATAAAAAAGTCTGTTCAAGTTATAGAAAAATCAGTAATTTTAGAGAAAAATTAACAATTTTTAGCAAGCAGGCTGTTTAGCTAATTTTTGCATAACTTTTTTGTGCACAAATAAAAGAACTTTTGATAAAACTACAAAAAACTTGTTAAAAATTACATTGATAAAAAAAAAAAAACTAATTAAATTAGCAAATTTTTTGATTCATTTTCTGTTTGTTATATTTGAGGTAAATTTTAGTTGATTGAAAGTGACAAATTAATCTGCTAAAGTCAGCAAGTAATTTTCTAAATATTAGTAGACAAAAAAATCAAAAAAAAATTAATATTTTAGATTTTTATTTTAATGCAAATTAAAATCTGCCCTTCTGAAATCAGAAATCTACGATTTTTTAGTCAAACTGTTATTTGCATTATACTAAATTTGAGGTAAATAAAGTCAAAATGTTGTTGATATTACAGTTTTTGTTTGCTATTTTTGCTCTACAATTAACAGTTTTATTTTTCTTATTCCATTAATATTAAAAAAAAATTGCTAATTTTAGCAGCATTTTCTGCAGCATAATTCTGAACTAATTTTTAGTAGGGTTTTCTGCTATTTTTACAGGTTTATTTCTATTAGTGTAAGTATTAGTAAAGTAAAAGTAGTAGGATTACACAGTGCAACACGAAAAAAAATAACCATATACGGACACCACTACGTGATAAAAGACTAAAAAAAAAGACCCGTGTCTCCCAATTTTTCCCAAAGTCATCTCCTTTTTTGTTTATGGGCCGCCAAAGATTTGGGGCCTCGGTATCATTTTCGCAAAAAAGTGATCATTTTCTCAGGCTCATATCTTGCAAACCGATCAGAATTTCGATTTACTCTCTATGGCAAAGTTGTAGCTCTTGTCATAAAGAACAAAAATTGCGAACATATAAAATCAAAAAACTTCACCTTCCAGATCAAAATCGCAAAAAACTTAAAAAAATCGATTTTTTTTACCTTTTTTCCCGTGTTCAGGACCATAGGTAGCAAACCGTTCAAAATTCAAGGAAACAATCAACTACAAAAAATTACCTAAGATCTCAATAAACAAATTTCTAGAACATATAAACTTCCTGGGAATTGGGTTTGCTACCTATGCACCTGAACAGGAGAAAAAAGGAAAAAAAATGAAATTAAAAAAATTTTCACTTTTGCGCGCTACCTAAACAGTGTTAAGAATCATCTCTAGGAAGTTTATATGTTCTAGAAATTTGTTTATTGAGATCTTAGGTAAATTTTTGTAGTTGATTGTTTCCTTGAATTTTGAACGGTTTGCTACCTATGGTCCTGAACACGGGAAAAAAGGTAAAAAAAATCGAATTTTTTTAATTTTTTTGCGATTTTGATCTGGAAGGTGAAGTTTTGTTGATTTTATATGTTCGCAATTTTTGTTCTTTATGACAAGAGCTACAACTTTGCCATAGAGAGTAAATCGAAATTCTGAACGGTTTGCAAGATATGAGCCTGAGAAAATGATCACTTTTTTGCGAAAATGATACCGAGGCCCCAAATCTTTGGCGGCCTATAAACAAAAAAGAAGATGACTTTGGGAAAAATTGGGAGACACGGGTCTTTTTTTTTTAGTCTTTTATCACGTAGTGGTGTCCGTATATGGTTATTTTGCCATGACTTAAAAAATTACACAGTGTTAGTAAATTAAATTAAGACAAATACTTAATGGAAATCTATTTGCTAAAATTATAAAACATTTTAACTAAAAATATTTTTTTACTAAAAATATTTTTTTACTAAAAATATTTTTTTACTAAAAATATTTTTTTACTAAAAATATTTTTTTACTGATTTTTTTTTTGCATTTTCATTATATTTTAGATTATAAAAATGTTTTACTTGAAAAAAAAAAAACGTTGCTCTTATTTATGGAAAAAGAAAATTCATATAAATTCTTTTGTTGTGCAACAATCAGTAACGAAAATTAGTAAAAAGAAATAGTAATGCAAATGGGAAAACTTTTTATTTAAGAACACTTGTACTAAATATTAGTACAAAACTGCGATATAAAACGTTTTACTTAATTTTTATTTAACTTTTTTATTTTGGTGTAGTTGTACGATTAAAAATCTCGTTAAAAGTTTAATAACTTATATCAATTTTCATTTTAAAAACCAGTAACCACACCCAAATGTACACACAACACTTAAAGTTGGTTCGCATAAAGTACGTTGTATGTGCATTTTATCATAAAGTAATCTGACGTTAAGGAAACGAAAGGATTTATTATTATATTTAACTATAAAACAAAACAAACATTAACACATACCATACGTACGTACATTTGTTCATATACCAAAATTTAAAAAAAATAGAAAATTCACCATGTTTGTAAAGAATAGTGTAAATTGTATTCCGATGAAGGAAAGCCATACACAAAACTTGATGTGAATTCTTTAAAACTGTCAGACCTTAAATATACTACTCCTTAGTAAAATGGTTATATGATACGAATACTAACTCCACCTTAATTTCTAATAAAACTAATTGTAAGTTGGCAATAACAAATATAAAACAAAATCGAAAAGCTCTTCCTTTTGTTTTAACCCTAAAAAGCTAATCTAAAGAATGCTTACGAACAAAATTTTACATTTTGTTTTCAGCACAACTTTATGAAATTAAAAGTTAAAAAAAAAAAAGATTTATTCATCAAATTAAACACACAAGTCTAAAAATTTTAAGTGTTGAAAAAATTTGCAGTTCGAAACGAGATGTAGCGAATTTTTGCTTTTTAGCCTGAAGGGAACCTAATAGGTTTTAAAACACTTTTTTTTTTACAAAAAATCAGTTGCAGATTTTAGTAGTTTGCAAATAAAACGGTAAAACCCAACTGTTGTGTTATAAATATGTTAGAGTAGATTATTTAAACTCTCGAAAACCTTAAAGGGGTGGCTATAAAGTGCCTTTAAGATCAAAAACCAGCGTTGAAAATGAAAGGGACTCTAAAATAAAAAAAAATAAGTTAAATTTCCACATTGACATTGAAATCTTTTATAAAATTTACCCTTTCAATGAAACTGCATAAATGGTTGATTTGAGGAGTCAGCACTTACGTTGGACAGACAATTATTCAATTCAAAAATGTTTACAACACATCCTTTATTTCTAAATAAGAAATACTTTATGGCAGTATTATTGATTCCTTATTGGGACAAAAAAAATATATAGATTTTAAAAAATTCTATGAAAATGTTTTAAACAGATTTGTAAACCTAAAACTTCCCAGAACTATGTACAGCGAACCTAAAATGTTGAATTCAAATAATTGAAATTTATGAAAAGGTATTGAAATACAGAACAAATTATTGTCAAAAATTTCGATTAAACATTTGCTTGATTTCAAACTCACTTTCAATTAAAAGTTTAATAATATCTGTTAAATGTTTAATTGAAAATTAATTTGGTGCACACAAAATTTGAAGCTTTCATAACTAATAATGACAACCTAAAAAAAAATTAAATTAAAAAATTTGATAATGTTTAAAAAATTCGCCAAAATTTTAAAAAACATTAAAATTTAAAAAAAATTGCTAAAATTTAAACATCTCTAAAATTAAAAAAAAATCTAAAAATGATAATACGAACCTAGATTGAAGAAAAAATCGCTAATTGAACTAAATCACTTAAATTGAAAAAATCAACAACAATTAAAAAATTCAACGAAAATAAAAAAATTGCCAATATAAAAAATAAATACAAAAATTAAGTGTTTTCGAGATATAGATGCTTTAAATTATATTTTTTAATTTTTAGCGATTTTGTTAAATTTTGCAAAATTTTTTCGAATATTATAGATTTTTTCCAATGTACGCTTTTTTAAATTTTATAAATTTTTTTAATTTCGGCAATTGTTTTCTAATCTTTCCCAATTTTGCCTTTTTTTTTAGTTATGTAAACTTTTTAAAATTTCTGCAATTTTGGGGGTTTTTTAGTTTTTTAAAATTTTTACAATTTTTTAAAATTATTGATTTTTGACTTTTTATATTTTCAAAAAATGTTTCGAATAACCAAAACTGTAAAATACATACATTTTTACAGTTTTAGTTTTCTATTATTTTGTTGTTTTAATTTTACAATTTAATGTACCGGAAAAAAATCATTAAATTACTATAAATTTTGCAAATGAAAGCTTTTTTGCTTCAATGTATGCAACAACATTTTTTAGATGTGCCTCTCTCTAAAACTGTAAAAAACGGTAAAACCCTACATAAAACGTGAAACAGTGGTTTAAATATAAAGTTTTGTGCACTAAATATGGGCCATTAATGTGAACACATGTCTTGTTATTTAATACCGGCAAAACAAAAGCAGATTGATTGCTTGTGAAATGTTATAAATGCAAAAAACTAAATGCAAAACCGCCAAATTTTAAAGACAGTTTTCTCGAAATCTATACCATTGATCAAAAAATGAGGTACGCCATTGAAATCAGCTTGGCCGATATATATGTATATAATTAATGGTCAGATCTCAATTAATTTTTTCTATCTCATGCCGTGTAAGCAGAAATTTTAAAATTTTGTGTAGCAAAGCATTACCATATACGTTACATAAGTACATATTTGGTAATGGCAAGTTTTTACAATTGTCATTAACAAATCTTATTACGTTTATATGGGGATGCCGCGCAAAACAAAAAAAAAAAATGACATATCATTCCTTAGCACCGTACAAAAAATAGAAAAATATGTGGTTACCTATACGCTTACCTGTATGGACAAAAAAATGAGTCTTAAAATAAATAATAAAAAAAACTAAATTTAATAAAAAAATATTTTTTTTATTGAAATTTATTTTAAATAAAATGTGCCCACACGTGACTCGAACCGGGGCCTACAGGTTTTCAGTCAACCGCTCTACCATCTGAGCTATCTCGACATGTTATGCTTGACAGATAAAAACATAAATGAGGTGCTTGCAAAAAATGTCATTAATTTCCAGCTTACAAAAAATCAAAAATAAGTAGTTATATATGTACTTAATAAGTT
>JAEKOY010000354.1:0-25793 GCA_021234595.1 Delia radicum
TTTTATATTGAAAAACGAATGAAAATTAGGAATTTTTTTTAATGTTTTATAAAAATTTAATTGAAAAACATTAAAAAAATTACATACAAATCTTATTATGTCGAGTCGAAAGCTGTTTTTTTTAATCATTTTTGAATGCAGTATCGTAGATTTTTTAAATAAGTTTTATATTTGACCACTTTTTGACAAAAGTGCTGTAACTAATTTTTTATTCCAAGAAGAAAGTGTTTTGGAGGCTTTTTCAAAAATGATTTAGCTCGCGGGATTTTATCGCTAGAGCCGAAATATTTTAACAGTCATCATCAAACATGTTAATCTTATTTTCAGACATTTTTTTTAAAGCTTCACAATGGGTCACTCTATTGAATATTTTAAACTCTTTTCATTTTCAGATTATATCGGTTTCGGTGGATTTAATGGGAGCCATCAGTTATTTGAATTAACCATTCGGAAGGAGAAACTTTATGCTATGAACCGTTTTATGTTTTATATCGTTAACATCATTCCTACACAGAAAGAATTTTTTATAAAATGTTTTGTCAATGAAATTTTAATCATTAAACTATTTATTTACCTTAAATAAAATGTTCGTTATTTTTATAAAATAATTTCTTTTTCTGTAATAAACCTTTTTAATTTGTTGTCGAAAACTTTTTATAAATAAATAAAATTCTATTGAAAATTGTGTTATATCACTTCATTGATTTTATAAATTAAATTTCAATTAATATCATAATAAAAATATCTTTACTCAAATACTTGCCTCATATACGCGAAATCTTGTAAAATTGTGATTTTTTTAATAACTAACTTACTTTTTTAGGTGTATAAAAGTAAAAATAAAATTTTAAAATCGCCACCATAATTTTCCAACTGTTTTCTTTCTATACAACACCCTTTAGTTTTTAATGACTAATTAGCAGCAAATTTTGTACTATATACATACATACATATGTATGTACTAACTTATTTTTTTGGGTGTAAAAAATTAATTATAAATCGCCTCCAGAATTTGACAACTTTGTTTTATTTCTATAAAATAAAATACCCTTTAGTTTTATTGACTAATTAGTGCAAAATTTTTTAATATAACTATATACTAACTTATTTTTTTGGCTGTACAAACTATAATTTTAATCTGTCACAGGATTTACCAACTTCGTTTCTTTCTATAAAATACCCTTTAGTTTTTCTGTACTAATTAGCAGCAATTTTTTTAATATTTACTAAGTTATTTTTTTGGGTGTAAAAAATCAATTTTAAATCGCATCCCAATTTGCCAACTTTATTTTCTGTCTATAAAATGAAATACTCTTTAGGTTTTATTGACTAATTAGCAGCAAATTTTTCAATATTACAGTAAATGTTTCAATATTTACCAACTTAGTTTTTTTGGTGTAAAAAAAATTTTAAATTCTGTCCAAAAAATGCTAAAATTTTCGTTGAAATACCAGGCGACCAGAATTTAGCAGAAAGTTTATTTTGAAATTATTTTTTTTAACAAAAAGCCTAAAAGTAAACTATGCTTTCAACACTGGGTGACTCATACAATAACTTACATTTTATATTAGAGTTACCCTGTGTCAAAAGGCATCACATACTTTTAGGCTGTTTTTTTTTTTTTTTTTTGCAAAATACACTTTCTGAAAAATTCTGGTCGCCTGGTATTTCAACGAAAATTTAGCTTTTTTGGACAGAATTTAAGATTTTTTTTTACACCGAAAAAACTAAGTTAGTAAATATTAAAACATTTACATGTAATATTAAAAAATTTGCTGCTAATTAGTCAATAAAACCTAAAGGGTATTTTATAGAGAGAAAACAAAGTTGTCAAATTCTGGAGGCGATTAAAAATTGATTTTTACACCCAAAAAATATGTTAGTACATACATACATTTGTATGCATATAATATTACAAAATTTGCAGCTAATTAGTACATAAAAACTAAAGAAGAAAACCAGTTTTAAAATTCTCTGAGACATTTCAATTTTGGTTTTTACAGCCGAAAAAAATGTTAGTATGTATGTAATATTAACAACGTCGCTTGCTAATTAGTCAATAAAAACTAAAAGGTATTTTATAGAATGAGAATAAGTTGTCTGTGGGCGATTTAAATTTTAGTTTTTACACTCAAAAAAATAAGTTAGTATGTATGTCATATTAAAAGTTTGCTGCTAATGAGTAAATTAAAATCAAAGTGTATTTTGTAAAAGACAACATGTTGGTAAATTCTGTGGATGATTTCTTATTGGTTTTAAAACCCTAAAAAATAAGTTAGTATATATGTATGTAATATTTAAAACTTGCTGCTAATTAGTAAATAAAAACTAAAGGGTCTTTTTTAGAAAAAAGCTGGAAAATTCTGTGGGCGATTTAAATTTGAGTTTTTACAACCAAAAAAATTAAGGTAGTATATATTAAAAATTTGCTACTAATTGGTAAATAATAACTAAAGGGTATTTTATAGAATGAAAACAAGTTGAATAATTATGGGCTCGATTTAAATTTAGTTCTTACACCCAAAAAAATAAGTTAGTATATAATATTAATAAATTTGCTTCTAATTAGTAAATAAAAATAGTCGAGAAATTCTGGCAGTTAACTTATAACAACAGTTAGCAAAAATAGTTTTTTTTAATAAACCATTTCTTTATGTTTTTACAATTGTTTAAATTTTATTATTTAGATTTATTTCTAAAGAGGGGCAACCCTGGAAGCAACAAAAAAATTAATTTGTTGATTTGTAATATTTATTTAGTATACATTAATTTTATTATAAATATTATAATAAACTAAATATTTTTAAGTAAATAAAACTAAATTTTATCTTTTAAGAAAGTCAAGTCATTACTACAAAACTAATTAATTCATATATAAATCATTTATAGTACTATCAACATTCGGGCAATTTATAGTCTTGTATCTCAATCTGAAATATGGCCAATTGTACAAATTGCCATATATGTAAACACATTTGTGGATATTCGATATTCATGGCCATTATATAGTGGAATATGGAACTTAAAGCCTCTAGTAAATCAATACACTTAAATGTAAAACCGCCAATTGTAAATTCAGCATATTCAATTTGTTGAGATTGATGGACAAAGCGTATTTGCAATTCCGCACAATTGATATCGGATTTTAAATCTTCCATACTCTGTAGGAGAAAAGAAAATATTTTTTTATTAAAAATGTTTCAACGAAAATAAGAATTTAAAAGCCGGCCATCGCCAAAATTGATTAAAAAAAAAAGTAAATCTGACAGTATGTGTATATTAGAGTAGAGCGAAGAAAAAAAATCGGAATTCGTCTTCGGAGATAGACGGCAACGGTTTAAATAGACATTAAAAAATACGCGTGCAATTTAAAAGTTTAAAGTTTAAAAGTTTTTTTTATATCTTTGCATCAAGTTATCCTCAATGATCAAAATGTGAAAAAATTAAAGATATATATGGTTTGTGGAATGATTCATTTCCAGGATATTTTTTAATAAATAATTTTCGGAAAATGGTTAATTTATTTGGTTTTTTTACAACTTGCGTTCTATTTATTGCTCTAATTTGTATATTATATATTAATCAATGTTGACAAAAATTACCCACAGAATATTGCATTCAAATAAATGCAAAAATTCTCTAAATTTGATGGAAATATTTACTTGATATTATATTTTGAGCATTAAATAATGCACATAAAAAAAACTTTAACAAAGTCTAGACTTAATAGCTAATACATCAATATTGAGGGAAAAAATGTTTGAGTCATTCTTGACCTCTGGTCAACATGTGTTAACTGTACTCTTAATAGATAATATATAACCAATATCCAGGGCAACCAGAAACAAAATGAAAAAATCCGTTTTATTGCCCATAAAAAATGACAAAAAAAAAAATATGCTCTTAAATTTAAAAATATGCTTTAACATCACATTTTCAAGGTATGGCAGGCAATACAGCTAAAATATCGTTATCGATTTAAAACCCTTGTAACTGGCTGTCGTTATCCCTAAAATACCGTTACCAAAATAATTGAAATATAGTTATTCGTAAAATACCGTTACCGATATAACTTAAATATCAATATCCTTAAAATAACTTTACCGAAATAAATAAAATACCGTTATTCCTAAATGCCTTTACCGCTCTAAATAATATAATTTCCCAAAGTTTGATCATAAACTAGCCAGTCATTGGAACTCGGGCATAATGGGATGGGAACTTAGAATATTTTAATTAATTTTTTAATCTTTTTTACATTTTTGTATTGAAAAATATCATTTGAAATATCCCTTGAAACCGAGCCTGCATTAATGCATTTTTTCTTTAAATACCTGTATTTGAAAATTTATTTTTCAGTTCAGTTGGGGGTAACTTTTGTGAAATTTATTTCAGATGCTAAGAAAGAAGGAGATAACCCATTAAGAATACCTAATCGGTACAGTCTAAATTTGCAAATATGGCTTGAATTTCCGAAATTATTGTTGCGAACCCCAGAAAATATTGAAAATGTTGAAAATTTTTTTAATGAAAAATAAAATTGTTCAATAACTGAAAATAAAAAAAAAAAAACGAAAAATATGCTCAAAACTACGACTTTTTATCAAAAAATATGCTCTTAAGATCAAAATATACAAAAATATGATATTAAGAGAAACATATTGTATGCAAAAATATGCTCTGACAAATCGATGAAATAATTCGTCAATTGTTCTGAAATATATAAATATCTTATACATTTGTCAATACAACGCAGAGGAAAAAACATGATAAGAGCATACTTCGGGTTGCCCTGCTAATAGCCAAATCAGAGCAATAAATAGAACGCAATGTGTAAACAAAATAATAAAATTAACCATTTTCCGAAAATTATTATTGAAAAATATCCTGGAAATGAATCGCTTCACACACCACATAGAAATTTATATATCTTTAATTTTTCAACTTTATGCAAAAATATAATTGAACTAAAACGATCCTGCTCATGAACGGCCGCATCTAGATCTAAACATTTTTAGGAATCATCATAAAACAAACTAAGCTACTTTTTCAGGGTGCTTTTTTTTCTTTATTCCCTCTCTACAAAGTGAGTTGCTCTAATGTTCATATATGAACCCTTTTTGCACATAGAAATTCCGTATATTTGCCCATATATGACCCTCTTTATCGTATATGAAATAACAAATACTTCCATATATGAGCACCTTTTGCAAATATGAAATCACATATACCGCCATATATGACCATATATGAGTAAAGTTTGCATATATGGAATCACATACACTTCCATATATGAAACATATATGTCAATATATGTCCATATACTCAATCATATGGGCAATTCCAGAAAAAGGTCAACCATGAGTGAAAAATGCAAACTGCTCAGAACTTTTTATTTGTTTTCAATAATAAAGCTTAAATGTCTATACTTTATAAACGCAAAAGCATTTTTAATTTTTCTCATTTCTTGGCCAAAATATACAACTGCAAAAAAAACATTTTTTCTAAGCCTTTTTGCGGTTTATAAAGGGTCCGCCATCTACGTTTTTTTTTTCAACTAGTGCTTATTTCGTGAACTGTCTGATTTGACAGATAATTAGTTTTATCCTTCCGCTGAACGAATATGGTTGTGTATACGCTTGAACAACGCTGGGAAATATTGCGACATTACTTTGAAAATCATAGTAATGTTGCAGAATGTGTGCCGATGCACCCAAAACGAGTCACTGTTTGGTGCGGATTTTGGTCCAGAGGCATAATTGGGCCATTTTTCTTCGACAATGAGCAAGGAGTGGCCGTTACAGTCAATGACGATCGTTATCGGGCCATGTTGAACGAATTTTTGTTCACAAAAATTGAAGAGGAGGAAATACAGCTGCACACAATCGATAATGTGCTTAAAAATTGGACCGATCGTGTAGGCTACTGCATGGCCAGCTGAGGCAGCCATTTGAATGAAATTATTTTCCATTATTAACCGGAAGGATTGTACTTTCAAATAAAAAAAGAAATTTGAGAAAATATTCAGTAGTTTTTTTTATAGCATTTTCAAAAAAAAAAAAAGTTAATTGGCGGACCCTTTTTTATGTGTTTTAAGAGTATTTAAAGTAATATTATTTTGTTTTTGTAATTTAGAAATTTCCTACTAACAATTACCTTACCTCAAAAATATTGTTGTCAAAGATGCTTTATCTTTTTATCAATGTGCAAAGAACAACATTAAAGCTTTTTATATAACGACAGAACAAAGTGAGGGTTCTTCACCTGAACTGGCTGAACTGTAGCAGAATGTTTCAATTATTAAAGAGATTAAAAGCCTGCATTGGTTGATCGGACCTCTAATTCATTAAAATCTATAATTAAAATTAACTGAGAATATCCAACTTTATTAATTATTATATATCCTAAAGTACGAGGGCGGAGCAATAAGTCCGTGACTTTTCGAACTTCCCTCGTAGTTATATGAAATGCAACACTGCTCCTATCAAGTACCACCTGTTAATAGATTACTGTCAAATTTTGAACAAGTTCCGTCATTTACTTCGCGTTTAACAGCTGTTCAAAATATACAACCTCGCGGATTTTTTTTTTTAATGGAAAAAAAGTGAATTTCGAGTGCTCATTAAACATTATATTTTGCGAAAAAAACCGTCAATCAAACCAAGGAAAAGCTTGATAAATACTATTGGAACTCTGCACCATCGATTTCAATGGTAAAAAAGTGGTTTACTGACTTTCATTGTGGTCGCACAAATACAAATGACGCTGAACATTCTGGACGGCCAATTGAGGTCAATACACCCGAAAGTGCCGAAAAAAATCCACGATATGGTGTTGGGCGATCGAAGAGTAAAAGTGCGTGAGATTGTTGATGCTATAGGCATTTTATATGGCAGTGTGGTTTCGATTTTAAATGATCAGTTGCGTTTAAGAAAGCTGTCTGCAAGATGGGTGCCGCGTTTCCTCTCAATTGACCATTAGATTAGATTAGACTAGAGTGGCACTATGCACCGCGACCAGAAGTTGGTATTTTGTGCTGCCAACGAATAAACCCTATAGGTTCAGGCTCCCTACGAAGCCAACTATCCTACCAGGTAAACAATTCCAAACGTCCGATGGCGTCACTATTCGACCACCAAAATAACGCATCCTCCTGTCGGAGAGGAGAACATGCTCTGAGGTCTCGGGTTCCAATTCACAAAACCTGCACGTATCCGTAGAGGATAGTCCCATCTTGTACAATTGATATCTAAGGCCACAGTGTCCCGTGAGGTAACCCGTCACGGTCCTTAGTTAGTGTATTGAGCTAAAAGGAGCTTATGTTGAAAAATAATTTTTTTTTTGCAAAAAAAACTGTGTTTCATTCAAACAGTCACGGACTTATTATCCGCCCTCGTACCTAACTAAGAATATGGATTTTTTTTTCGATTTAATTTTTGTTATTATTATTACCTTTACTTGAAATTAACTTTATATTATGGTTTTTTTAATTAAAGTTGAATCATTATTATTACCAAATTTAGTGTGTTTTGTTCTCTTGGAAAAAATTGTCGCGTCCGTATTTGAACTTTACCCAATTTAAAAAAATTAAAAGAAAATTTTCATAAAAGATGTTCTTTCACAGTAAATTCCACATTCACAAAAAAAAAATTTTTTTCACAAATTTCGCTGACTTATGTATATTTCTATAAGTACATAAAAATAACTTCTATATTTGCGCGTCCGTTTCTCGCTGATATTTTCTTATATATTTTTACTACATTATAGATTCTGCCCAATGTTTTTCCTCAAATTTAGTACTCTTCCTAACTTCAATACACTGACGATATATACCGCATCTTTCCATTTCTTTATTTTTTTTTTTTTTGCTCAACTAAAGTGTGCGAATGACGCATCCGTTGCCCAGGAATTGCCCATATAAGTCCTTTTAACCGGGAAATCAAAATAAATTTCATTTAGCACAACTAAATCGAAAGAAAGCTAATGTATAGTCCATTTGTAATTATATCTTTAAAATTAGACTAGAAAAGTCTTCCGTTAGTTATTCTTGCGCTGGATTTTTTTTATGTAAATTTATTTGTTTTTAATTTTATTTAAAATGTATTTAAAAGTTATAAAATATAAATTACATCTGTACTTTATAAACTGTGATGTTCAAGTAGCAAATTAAAAATAAAGGAATTCAAATTCTTTCTTGTATAAAAAGAGAATATCTAAAGTTTCAAATAAATTATTTGTGTTCAGTGTTGCCAGGTTTGTTGAGCAAAAAATCGTCAAATTTTCAAGAAAAAATGATCAAAATCGTCATAATTTTTTAAAAAATTGTAAAAAAAATCGTCAATAGTCAATAGCGATAAAGTTTTATTAAAAAAATAAAAGACAACAATGTAATTCACATTTCCAGTGCCAACGAGCTCTCGCTGTAATATAATACGATTTTAACATTTTTCTATGGTTTAAACGCTGAAAATCATGACTTTTTACAACTTTATCAATTAGAGCGAGTAACTTGCTATAAATAACCAGATTTTAACTTTAACTACAGATATTTTCATATGAATTTGACAATTATAAATATGGTTAGCAGGCCTTACTGTGATCAACATTTTAGTAGCACAATTTTTTAAATCTTAAATTCCTTGACAAAATTTGGAAATTCTATACCTTGCCATTAAATGCCATTCAGTAGAGAATATTTGGAAATTAAGAGTGGTGCATTATATGACCATGGTTGGGAAACGGGGACTTAAGTCCGTCTCCGAATCTTCATGTGGTTTTGTGATGATTTGTAGTTTGTTTTTGGATTGTTTTAGTTGTAGTTGTTTTATGTGCATGCACCCCCAGTGAGAGGGGTTGGGACCTGCTGAGTCGTCTGCGTGTTTGTTATCAGCAAACCTCACTGGACAACCCGTTCGCAAACATAAAGGGAAATACTTTATAAAAGATTTTTCCTTAAAAATTCCATTTATTGACAGTTTTTTCCTATGATGATTTTTTTTTCAATAATAATTTTATTTTACAAACGTTTTTTTTAATTTTAACAAAATAATATATATCCGAAAATATATCCAGTGATTTTATAAGAATGACAAATATAAGGTGGCGCAAAAATAACCTTCCGATGTTTTTTTTTATTATGTATTTATTATGTATAGCATTTTCTGATAGGAGGATTACTTTTTGCGCCACCTTATATAAATGTTTTGCTGAAATATAAAACTATTGCCTAAGAAACGTCATTTTGGAAGCAATAATCGTCCAATCGTCATTTATTTATTTTAGGTACTAAAAATCGTCAAATGACGATAAATTATCAAACCTGGCAACACTGTTTGGAGTTTTAAACCAAAGAGTTTATAGGGTAAAGAGATCTCGATCACGATTTTTCTGCAAATTCGTGCTCACGAATTTATATGGGCACTCGGGTCTTTTAAATTCCCCCAAGAAAGAGAAGATGAAGGAAAATTAAAAAAATATAAAAAAGTGTTTTCTAATTATTCTTAAATAAATTGGTACAAAAAAACAACTTAGTAACTACATTATTGATGAATAATTCGTTTTTTTTTTTGTTTAATTTTTAGTTTTTTCTCGTGTTTACCCGATTTTATTACCATTTTATTTTATTACCATTTTTATTATTTAACAAAATAAGTCGATAGTGCAGTGTTCAAAACATTTGCAACTGTTAAAGTAATTAACAGGAAATACAAACAATGGTTTTAATGCTCAGTATTTGTAGCGTAGCCATTATTTTTTATAACTTCTGAACACCTCTTAGGCATTGAGGCAATGAGCTTTTTAATATAATCGTCCAGAAATTTCATTCCACTGCTTCTCCAACTGCCGGCCACGACATGATATTAATTTTATTTTCCTGCAGCTAAACTTTTACAACCCCCGCCGTGTGTTTTGGGGTCGTTGCCGTGCTGGAAGCTCCATGAGAGTGGCATTTCCCATTCAGCATACGGAAGCATAACTGAACTCAAAAGATCTCTATAGATTGTGGCGGTGAATTGGGCCAATCCCATTTCCTGAAAAAAACACCCCCACACCATAATGTTTCCACCTCCGTGCTTCACTGTGGCGGTTGTGTATCTGGGATTAAACTTTTCGCCTCGTGGTCTTCGAATATTGGCTCTTTCATCTGACCCCCGGAGGTTGAATTTAGACTCATATGACCACAATACATTTTTCCATGGCTATTGAGTCCAGTTCAAATGGGTGCGTGCAAAGTCAAGCCGAGCTTTTCGGGTTTTTTTCCGACACAAACGGTTTTTTTATACATCTATAACTTCTAAGACCATATTCTGGGGCTCTTCTTTTATTGGTGGGAAGACTGGCATCTATTAAAAGTTCAGTTTTAGCTTCTCTGGGAACTGCTTTGGGATATTTCGTAAATAAATTCTTGATTTTCCGATCTTCTCTTACAGTTGTAATACGGGGGTCTTCCACCTTTATGAGTTGTGTGGATGTTACCACTATTAATAATGCGACAAATCGTTGATTTTTGAACCGAGTACTTTATAGAAATTTCCTTTTTGGGAAAGTCCATTTTGAAAATCATTTAAAACTTTTGATTTAAAATCAGAATTGTATTTATTTCCTGCCATTTTTTACAAAAACTATTCTTACGATGTTTATGCTTCCAACACTTATTACAACTATTAAAGAACAATAATTATAATAAATTTGTTTAAAAAATGTAACGGGCCTGAATCTCATATTAAAAAGGAATGCGATTACCGGTTATATCCTAGCATTTGTTAGCATAAATTCTTTCGTTAAGAGTAAGAATAATGAGAGTTTGCAAATGTTATGAACACCTGCATTTTGAAATACATCTACTATTATTATTTTTTGTTGTTTTAATTTAACGGAATTAATTTTTATTATTTGTTTAGCATAAAACAATGTATGAAGAATACGTAAAAAATAAATTTTTGTAACTAAGTGTGATTTGAAGAAAATAATCAATGAAAACAAAACAAAAGCGATCTCAGTTCCAATGTTTTGACTACTACTATATATGAAATATTCGAAATTTTTTAAAAAGTATTCGTACTAAATATTCCATATCTTTCTAACGGCTTAAGCTACGAGAGTCATTGATACCTCATTTCAAAGCTACTTAAATTGTTCACTTCTCCACTGCATGTTTTCAAAAATCGCGGTTTAAAAAGCTTAAAAAACGTTTTTTTTTTTAATTTTTAAAATAATATATGTTAAATATAAATTACCTCCCTGTGCCTTGTCTAAATCCCTATCCTAAAAATGTGAAAAAATTTAACTAAACAGCCAATAACTCAGAAACATGCAGGATTACCACATATGGATTTGGTGACGGTAAAGACGAATAATTTGTAATTAACATATATACAGTGCCGGACAAAAGTATTCACACAGCAGAAAACTTTATTTAAATCTTTATATTTTTAAAATGAAAGCTATTAGCCGTATAAGGTATTCAACAAAATTGTTTATTAACTTATTAATAATTTAAATATCAGAACTTAGAAATATCAGAACTGAAGGAAGTTCTGTTGCAAGAATGGCAAAATATTGTAGCTGATGTTACGAAGAAATTGGTCCATTCTATGCCAAGAAGATTAAAAGAAGTCATAGCAAAGAAAGGCTACTCCACAAAGTATTAAATCATGTGAAATGTTATTTTTTGTACAAACATTTGAAGCTGTGTGAATACTTTTGTCCGCCTAAAATAATACTTTGAATTACATATTTAGTTTTTCTTATAATATACATACTAAGAATAAGTTTTTGTTGTATTTTAATAATTTATAAGTTAATCAACAATTTGTTGGATACCAAATCCGGCTAGTGGGTTTCATTTTAAAAATATAAAAGATTAAAATAAAGTTTGCTGCTGTGTGAATACTTTTGTCCGCCACTGTATTTTTAACAATTTCAGAAAACCAGTTTTTTGAAATACAGCGTTTGAACCAAGGATTTTGAAAAAAAATGCTTTTTAACCGTCAAGAAGTGAATTATTTTGTGAACCAGGAAAACTACGATTTAAGTACCTTTAAAATGACGTGTCAATGACTCTTGTAGATATGGATATGGGCACTTATGTGCAAAACTACTTTTTTTATGTTTTCATAATATTATTCTTTTTTTGTAAATTTTTTTAGATTTTATCCATAACTTAAATCCCGTAAAAGCTTCAAAAGTTAATTTGGCAACGACATAGTGGAATAAATTATAATTAACATATATTTTTTTGAAATTAAAAAAAAAACAGTTTTTTGGGAAAAATGTTGGTGATGGCAACAGTTTTTTGGGGATGCACGCGGGATAATCCACATCGATTACCTTCAAAAGAGAAAAACAATAAAGAAAGAAATGGCTCAGTGGAAAGAGATTTAGCTCCAACGATGAAATTATTGATCAAACAAATGCCTATTTAATGGACCTCGAAAAGTCCTATTTTTGGAAGGGATACAAAAATTGGAGAAACGTTGAACTAAGTGTATTGAGCTAAAAGGAGATAATGTTGAAAAATAAATTTTTTTTCCAAAAAAAACTTTGTTTCATTCAAAAAGTCACGGACTTATTGATCCGCCCTCGTATAATACACCTCACGAATGCGTCTCCTCGCGAAAATCTTCACTTTTTAATAAATATTTGTATTCATAAATGTATAGGGGCGTTTAGTTGTTAGTTAAACCCCTAGAAACTACTTCCCTTTATTTATTCGCGGTATTTTATATTTAAATTTTTATTAATTATAGACATATTTTTAAAGAAATAATTATGAAATACAAAAAATTAGTTTTAAGTTTGATCATTATTAACCCTTTGACCACCCTTGTGCTCTACAGTGAACACATTTATATAAATAAATATGAAGGGCTCATTGTAAAAACTTGATAAGGCCACATTATATTTCTAGGTTTTCTTCGCCTTTGAAAGGTTAAACAATTTCATAAAAATATAATTTTCACAGGACGTTTATCTTCTAGGTACTTGTATTAATGATTTAAGCAAGACTTCTATCAAAAATTAATCAATGGATGTCTAGAAAATAGCGAAAATCCATAAAACAATAAATGTGTCATATCAAGTTTTACAATAAGCCTTCATATGATAATGCAATAAAACTTTACAAGCCATATTCATAAGTTAAAGTTAGCAGTTACTTATGCATCGCAAACAATGAGCTGCTTACTAGAATGCATTTTTTGCTTAGAAGCATGTTAGCATAGAGTTTATTCATAATACATTCTAATCTGTTAACTTAAATTTAAAAATCAACACTAAATTTATACGATGCCACAGTGTAATTCTTTAGGTGGCACCTTTTTTGGCAAAGCAACTCCGATTTTTGACGTTTGCAATTGTGTTTTTCCCACAAAAAAAATCGTGCTTAAAAATAATGGGAAAAAAACATTGGTAAAAGCGAAACAATCTGATAAATCAGATAAAAAGTTATAAAAAGCTCAGTTAACTGGGAACAAGATGAAAAGGTAATATTAGATATTTATTTTTCATCATTCTTTTACATTTATGTTATTTTTAACACGTATTTACAGGATTTGTTAATATACTAGTTATGCCATCTGTAGTTGGCATTTTAATATATGTCTTAACCCTATTCATGATATTAAGACCGCTCCGGCTCTTAACAACAGTTACTCGTAGGTTTATCACAAACTTAGTCATATTTTTGACAAAGTTCTCCCTCTTGATTTACATAGTCAGTCTACTAAAATAAAGGTTATCAACGATCTTCCTTTTAATTAGAGAACTGAACTCCTCTGGAATTTATTCAGTCCTACTTTATTTCTTCCCTAGAAGATTATAAACAGAATGGGTTCGTTCCGTTTGCTACTGATGCTTCAATTTCTGATACAGTAACTGGCTCTGCTGTTTTTCATATTAACAATGATCGTTTCTAGTTGATTTAAATTTTCACATCGTTTTTCCTCTTTGACTGGTGAAGGGCCATTGATGTAGAAGCCATTGATAGAAGGGCCATTGATGTAGCTACTGATAATAATATTACTCGAATGGTAATATATACTGACAGTCGTAATTCACTGTCAGTATAAACAAAAAATGTGTTTTACTTTTTATAAAATTTAACCGCACGATTACGGGCTCTATTTCTTAAAAAGTCCAATGATTCTAAATTATTAATCGTTCCCATGATATAGATATTAAAAAATATTTTTGGCACAAAAACGTATATTTATTTTTTATAATTCTTCGCAGTCACTTTGACAGAAAACAGTTCTTTTTAAACTATTAACAACAGTTTGGAAGCTTGTTAACATAAACTTAACAAGAGTATGACAAGTGTATTATGAATAGCATATATGTTAACTCCTTGCTAACTTTTACTTATGAATATGGGTGTTATATTTTTGTCTAAATATGTTCATTAGGATATTGGTCATTGAACAAACTCATCACATGCATAAACTGTTCGTCAGTGCAATATAGTCGCGATATTTGTTAACAATAATCGATTTTCGGACCCATTTTTGGGTGGGTAGGAAGGAAGGCGGGCAATATAATAACCTCTTTCATTCTAATTAGGGACCCCTAACAATAATCTAAAGTCTAAATAGAAATAATCCACAAACAAAAAGTCGGCGGTATTGAAAGGGTTCAAAATGAAATACTATACTTCAAATATGCGAGTTTTGCAGCGTAATGTTGAAATATTATCCGATCATATGAAATAAGTTATGTATGATTTTATAATTAACGGCATCATACGCAAATACCACCAAAACCGAATTAAATACCATGCAAACTTTAAAGACGTGGCAAATGCGCACTAAATATTCAGAAATATATTGCAGTTTCAATGTTCCCAAAAAAATACTGAATTTCATATGAAAATCATGAAAACAAGGCTTCCCAGGTAGAAGTTGCCGAATGGTACAAAAAAAAAACAAAGCACTGGCAGAGCGTTGGGTAATATCAATGAAAAAAGCATTGGGAAAGCACGTTTGCAAAAAGTACTTATGGGAAGATTGATGTAAATATAAAAACCGCGATATCTCAAAAACTGCAATGAGAAAACAATTTGACAGATTTGGATTCAGCGTGCTTAAGTCTTTCAAAGAATATCAAAGACAGGTTCTGCAAAAAGTTCAAATTTGTTGTAGTGTTATTCGCCTTACTAAGATATAACCGCAATTCGAAAATTACCTTATTTGTGCTGCAACTAAAGAAGATATAGCGATTTTCGGAAAACAGGAAATTTGACGAAAACGCACTTTAATTTCAATATATATTTTTCAAACTAAAACTCTTTGTTAATAATACGACATATTCATATTCTTCCTTTCAAGTTTCATAAAAGTCCATCTATTAATTTTAAAGTTAAAAGGAACAAGTTTCAATTTATTTTTGATTAATGGTGATAATCTTTAACTTCGAGCTCATATATTAGTTCTTATTTAGTGAGAAAACTAGTTTATATGAATGTTTGATGTTTTGATGATGGGAACCTAGAAAATTCTCAAAATAGATCTATCAACACATTCCTGAAAGTGGTCAATTAATAAATTTGAAAACAAAAACTCTATAGATTATTTGTTAGGATAATATCCTAATAAAGAAATATAGAGCATGGCCTCGAACTCGAATAATTTCCATTGCACAATTTAAGGTCGAAAAAACATAATTTTTATTTTTAATAAAAAATTATATCAAACTTGTTAAAAGGATGTTCATAAAAGTTATTCTATTGTGTGTTCTTGCTCAAAAATAAAAAAAATACTTTTGCTTTCATCATAATTGAATTTAAGTCAACTTAAGGAGGGAGATCGCAAAATTGCCGACACACATTTTTACTTAGTTATAACTTTATGTTTAAAATTGGAACTTTTTAGTCTTCAGATTATGTGTACAAAATATTAGAGTAATCGTATAATAAGTTTGTTCAAAATTGATTTTGAACAAAAATTTAGGACAAAAAAAGTACAATTTTTTACAAAAAATTCTTCACAACAAAAAAAATTGGGTTAATTGCCCAGAACTCAGAACAATTAAATGCTATTAAGATTATTTTTTAATTATTAATGAAGGCTACAAACCAAGTTTCCATACTACAATTTTGTTTGTTATCGGAAATGGTCAATGTTCTTACTATATAATAATACTCATTTGGCGAATTTGTGGTTAATTTTATGAACACCGCCCGAAGGCGGACAATCGGTTAATTTAAAAATAGATACATTTTGTACAAGATTTGGAAACGATTTAAATATACAAACATTTTAGAATATGTATTTACTTACCGCATATTCTTTAACAAATCGCTCTTGTATTTCCGATTTGATGCCTTTTCACCGTTGGTATCATTTTCTTCTGGCATTATAGGGAAATATGTAGGATATTAAAATCAAAGTTAAACTGGCACGATATTCTAAAATGATATAAGATTTAAAACAAAATATTAAAGTTAATCTTTAAAATATTTTCAAATAAAAACAACCCACTTTCATCATTCGAATTATCAACAGCATCCATAATTCTGGCTATCACTTCATATTTACGCATAAGACGAGCCTTTTCTATGACTTTTTCATACAATGACAACCAATTATTGACATTGGCCACAGTGGGATATAAAATATTAACATCGATTTCCATTAAATCAATGCCCAGAACTCCCTGCAATATAGAATATTTTGTCATATAGTCATGGGGAGATATTTTAGTTGACCAATTCATAACGTCTTTCGCGATGACAGGCAGACCATTTTTGTTTTAATGTATTCCAATCTAAAGTTGAATTTTGTGAAAAATCTTCAATTTCCAGTGGTTTGTCGGAAATAAAAACTTTATCCGATGTCTTTTCACTATCCTCCTCTTGATCGGATAAACATTTACGTTTAATATTAATAGGACGTCGTTGAACAATACCAGAACGGCCAAAGAAATTCCGTTATTATTGTAGGCGTTCATAATTACCACGAGCTGCATGATTGGGCTGCGATGGTATAAAATAGGCCGAAGCAACTTCATTGGGAAATGCACTGACAAGATTTTCGGTTAATGTAAAAAAATCTGACGTTTAAGACTGAAAAGAGAGAATAGGCAATTAGTTGTTGGAGAGTTGGACTTGTTTTAGAAATTTCTACAGTATTTCATAATATTTAAATGTGAGAGTATTATTCTGCTTAATTTTAAGTCCTCACGTTGGCGTCATATATAAGATTTCTACTTACATTCTCTCGGGTTGAAAATTAAGACATTCATCTATTATGGCCTTAGCAATATTATTACGGTGTTTATTTTCTAAAGTTTTTCCATTATCCGACATTTTGACAATGGGTAAAGTGATGGCAAATTGCGTATATCATTAGCATCTGGTAAATGATTATAGATTATTTGTACAGAAGGATTATCCATAGATGTGTTCATAAAAGAAGTTGCCTGTGGAAATGATGTTGTTGGCGAACAAGAATTTTTCCATTTGTTCAACTTTGGGTACAAGTATTTCTGGCATATTACTAGCTAAAATAGATAAATTTTAGTTTACAAAAAATGTTGGTAAATCAAATCAATAACGTTTACATTTTTCTTTAATTCCACTGTAAATGTACTTATTTGTAATACTGTAATACCACATTTTTAAAATCATTTTCTGAAATTTCACATTCATTTACAGCTACATAATGATCATCTAAATTGGATATATTAAAGACTCTGCAGGCTAAAAATAGTGAAATAAATTAGTTATAGTTTTTTGTTTAATTATTTAAATTTTGAGCTAAATCCTTACCTGCTAACAAAAAATCTTGATATTTAAAAGGTTTCATTATCTTTACAAACTTCTTGTAACCATTGTGTACAGTTTGTAGTAAAAAACTGAAATGAACAATAGAAAATGATAATAAATTATTAAATGTAAATATTTAGGATATATTGCCTTTCTAATGAAAAAAGTTACGATATAGGTATATATAATCCAAAAAGGGTGATTTTTTTGCAACTTTCTTTTTGGCATAACTGTTTTTGACAGCTCAGCTGTTTTCGTGTAACATGTTCAGTTTGGTCTATAATTTAACCATGCATTGACTTACAAACGAACAACACTTGCAGATTATTGAATTTTTGTATAAAAATTCATGCTCGGTTAAGAAAGTGCATCGTGCACTTCTTTCATTTATGGCCATCTTCTGAGGCGGCTATTCGGAATCTTCTGACTAAATTTCTCACCAAATTTACATTATTGGACATTAAATCACCCACACGCATACGTGGAATGCGGACAGAGGTAAATATCGCAGCTGCATCCGCCAGTGTTGTTGATGACCGTGAATTATCGATTCGGATCCGTTCGCAGCAATTGGGCCTCTGTTACTCCACTACGTTAAAAAATTTTCGGAAGGATTTGGGTGTAAAACGTTTTAAAATACAGCTGGTTCAAGAATTAAAGCACACGACCTACCTACAACGGCTAAGTTTTGGTGCATGGGCGTTGGCAAAGTTGGATGAATATTCACTTTTTTATCGGAAAACTGTGTTCAGCAAAGAAGCTCATTTCTGGTTGAATGGATATGTAAACAAGCAAAATTGCCGTATTTGGTATGAATAGCAGCCAGAAGCGTTGCAAGAACTGCCAATGCACCCCGAAAAATGCACTGTTTGGTGTGGATTATGGGCCGGTGGCATCATTTGACCGTACTTTTTGAAAGACGACGAAGGCAGGACGTTACTGTGAATGGCGAGCGCTACAAATTAGTTTTTGCCCAAAATAGAAGAGCTGTACTTGGGTGACATGTGGTTTCAACGAGACGGTGCCACATGTTTATTTCACGTTTGGGACCGGTCAATTGGTCGCCAAGGTCATTTTTTAATTATATATGCTTTAAGATAGTAAAATTATAAAGGATAACAGAAATTTTGATCGCAATAAACATTTTATATGAAATATGAGAGTCAAATGATGAGATTTAACTCTTATTTAGGAATTTTTTGGATTACAATATTTTGGTTGATTTCATACTGCTCAATAAAATGGATTTTACAAAAATATTTATATGGGTCGTAATCAGAGCTTTGAAAGAATTAATTCGAATTGAGTTAATTAACAAAAAATTTAATTCAGAATTAAAAATGCTTATATTTCATTCCATTAACCCATTCAATAAAATTAATTTACTAGCTTCATTCAAAAGCTTTAATAGATATTGAATGAATTCCTAACTTGAATAAATTCAATAATATGTTCATTCAACAACTTACTAATTGAATGAAGAAATTTAAGCATCATTCATTTAATACAAAGAAGCTTGACATTAACACGCAAATAAAAACGTAACACACAAGCAATAGCAAAGTATAAAACGAGTTTTTCTTTTGTTGTAGACTAATTATAAGTAATTTGCTTTTGTTTTATGTAAATATTTCTGTTAAATTATGACAATTTTCGTTAATTATTTGACTAAATGAATGAAAGCAAATCTTTCTTCATTCACAATTTTAGTAAATGAATTAAGAAAATTTTAAGTCATTCAAGAAAGAATTCATCCAAAATAGAATTCATTCATAGTATTAAAGCTTATAAGAATTAAGCTAAGAATTCATTTCTTAGGAATGCTTTTTAGGAACGAAATTTGGAAAAAGAAATCACACGTAAACACCATATTAACTAGGAAAGTTTTACTAAAATCACAAGTTGAAAATTTCGTTTTTTGTGCTCATTATTTTTAAAATTTCACTTACTCATCAATTTCATTTGAAGACTTAACAACTTTTGTTTCCTCAGCATAATCATCAGGATCTACCATTGAATCCTCATTGTGATCATTTTCTCTTTCGGCCATATTAGTGACAATAGGTTTCGATAAATTTTTTATATAGTGATCATCATACTCCAATGAACTGTCGTAGCTGGAACCATGATTCACATCACCGAAATCCATTCTCTCGGGTAATCGTTTCTGTTTGGTACCCGTTTCTTTAGCAGCTATATATCTCAAATAGAGTTTACCCTGTTTAGCAATTCTATACATGGCCAATCTTTCATTGGGAAACATTTCCAATATGGCAAATTCTAAATCATAACTTGTTTGCAAAGTAAATTCTTTGCCATTTTCCAAATAATAATTAACTATAGTGTTGATCAAAAGTCTGCGTTCTGGATGAGACAATTTATTATTTCTATGATAGGCATCTAAAATAACAGATCCATCTGGCTGAGAATGTAATAAATTTTATGTAAATTTACGTATAAAAGACTTTGTAGTTTGTAAGAAAGATGTGGATTTTACGGGAGCATCTAATGTAGCAGTTTCATCTGGTTGAGTGGTTAATAAAAACTTTGTGGAGTTTTTGTTATTTTAGTATTTAAGGAGTGCAACCATTGGATTCTTTAGTTGGATTTTCATTGATTTTTGTCAGTTCTTTGTCATTTTGTGCATGATCCTTCAAAATAATTTGATTTATATCATCGTATATATAAAATTTTAATGGTTTTCCAATATCGTTACGCCATTGTTCTAAATTATATTCAAAACGGATTTGTGTACCAATGGGGAAACTGTGTAGTAATAATCTTATGTGTGACACTTTTATCATTTTCAATACATCAACATCGACTTTTTCAGCTAAAAATTAGAAAAACAATTTAAATTAAATTTAGATTAACAAATAAAAAAAATTAAATAAATAACTTTTATAGAACATGTTTAAGCTGCTTCTTATTTTTAAAAACGTCGAAAAAAAATATTTTTTTTTAAAAGTTTTAACCCTTAACCACACTAGGCCAAAAATTTGTCTAAATTTTTGCATTATTTTCAAAGGTCCATTATGATAACATAATAAGGTGGCGCAAATGTAATCATCCTATCAGAAAATGCTATACATAATAAATACATAATAAAAAAAAAACCATCGAAGGTTATTTTTGCGCCACCTTATATAATATATACAAAAAAAAAGTAAATATTAATTTTTTTTGCTGTTTTTTTAAACAAACCACTTTTAGGAAAATATGTCCTTTTTGTCCTTGTTCCAAGTCTTTTAGCGACCCTAAATTTTTTTTTTCATAAATTTTGAAAAATGGAGATTTGTTTTTTTATGAGTCTTAATCTAACCCAGTGTCGCCCAGTCCAAAATTCGAGATTTTTTTTTTTTAAGAAGTAGCCTTCTATTCAGTTTTCTTTAGTAATTTAACCCCACGTTAATATTTACGTTAATATTACCACTGTAAAAACACGCAGAACGGCTAATTAGGACATATTTGAAAAAAATATATTTAAATAAATGTATTTTTGAACATTGCTAGGGCCATTCTTAAACCCATTATGTTCGAAATTTTTGTTAATTTTTTATAACCTAAAGCTGCTTCAGACGAACCGTGTGTTAAATGTTAAAAAGTGTAGTTACATTCGAGTTGAATTATAGTTAATTGAAAATAACAATTCATTCTGCTAAAATCAGCAAAAGCTTTTGCCGAATATTCTCAGACAAATAATAGCAAACAAAAACAAAACTGTTATATCTACACAAAAATATTTTCTAAAAAAATCATTCACAATCTAAGGTTTTCTATATAGAAAGAGATTTCTACATAGAAAAATAGAATATTAGGAATCCATACTGTTTTTAAGATTAAAATTAAAGATTGTGAGGATAATTTTCTTTAGAAAACTTCGAGCTATAAAATTTTTTTCCATAGAAAACTCCTATTTTAAGGATTTTTCTCCAATAGAAAAACATTTGAAATCTGAGAACATTTTCATTTACAAAAAAACCTTCAAATAAAATGACTTTTTAATATAAAAAAACTTTTTAATATAGAAAACTCTTAGAATCCTATAGTAAAACTTAGTATTTGAACACTTTTTTCTATAGAAACCCCTCTAAATCTGAGGAATTTTTTTTCCCCTCAGACAATGAGAAAATTTTGTTAGAAAAACCAGTAGTTTCTGAATAAACTTTTCCATAGAAAATTTATGGATTCTGGGGACTTTATTCTATAGAAAAGCCTTTAAAACCGTTAGACTCTAAAGACATTTTCTTTTAGAAAATCATCAGATTCTGAGGTAATTTTACTATAGAAAAATACATTTAGCGAAGTCGAATAGAGGGAAGGAGATATTATATGAAAATACATGGATCAGCCATATTAAGCTTAAGTCAACTTCCGTAAAGTTTCATCTCTATTAACTCATCGTACCCAACTTAATCATCGTACCCAACTTAATCAAATCGAGCCCTATCCGCCAAAAAAAAAAAAACGTAAGTGCCACGATTTTCGGTTTTTGATGTAAACTTTATTTTTCCATCATTTGTAACTTTCCACAAAATTTCATAACTCTAGGACAACGGTTCCCAAAAAATCAGAAATTTTTTAAGTATAGCTATCAAATAACTGTTATTTTATAAATCCCATTTAAAATTACGTTAAAATCCTTTATTGATGAATGAAATATTAACACTTTCCATAAATAAAGAATATCACCACAATTTACAATTTTAAATTTAAAGCATTAACGAATAGATTTTTCATACATGAATTTAAAAAAAAATCAAAATAACTGTTATTTTTAAACAGTAACTCTAAAATATCAAAAATAAAATTTATTAATAAGTGTTTTGTTTAAAAAACAAAAATAATCTACACTGAGATTTTTTTTTAAATAAATTCATAACTGTCTCTGGTTTTTGATAATTCTTTCTAGAAGTCGCGGACGAGTTTTTATGAGGAATCTTCGGTTATTACGAACTAATTTGAAAGTTCTGACTTTTAGGTAACAATTTCTATGTAACATTTGTTAATACAAACTTGCTTAAAAAGCTAATCCCGGTTAAGATGAATTGTTTTTGACAGTCCGTCCCACAACAAATGTTCATATAATTTCCAATTTTTAATACGAAATTCTTAAAATTTTGCAAATATTCCTAAAATTTCGTTAAATTTTAACAAATAGAAATTATTTATCAAATGTGTCAAAAAACTTTTATTTATGAAATCAAATGAAATAATTTCACAATATTTATACTAGTTTTGAAATAAACATTTTTTGTACATGTTTTCCCATAAATTTTTTTCACCAAAACAAATGTTTTACCTAAAATACGTAAGTGGAAACATAGTATTCAAAAAGTTTATACAAGTTTTTAAATTTTTTCTTACATTCGATGCCATACTTGGGTGTGATCGCTAAACGGTCCAGCAAAAAATTTCCAAAAACGTAAGCGGGTTTGTAATCAAGCATTTTGGGCAGAACGCATTCCTTACTAGATTACCTACTCGATTCTTTTAACAGGGCATGAGACTAAAATAATTGATTCTTTAGAATTGATTATTTTTTTACCAAAGAACCATTTACTTTATATTTTAAGACTACATACATTTTTTAAAAAGAAATAGTTCCATTGTAAAATTACGAAGTACTTACACACAAAAAAAAATAATAAATAGTTCCTAGAAAAATAAGAAGTACTTACATTTAAAAAAAAGAAGTAGTTTCCATAAGTAAATTCACTTTTACTCACACGTGATTCTACTAGGTCACTCAAATATAACGATCAAACTCATACGGAAATAAAATCCTAAAAAGTGAAACACCGAATTGATATGATAACATGGTCTGTCATATTTTGGAGCTATAAACCACGAAAATATAAATTTTTTCAAAAAAAAAATGCAATTTCTGTAAGTATTATTTTCCCTGCAAATAAAATTTGTTTTGAAAAAATATATGAAATAAATTCTTTAAAATTGTATAACTTATTTTTTTTCAAAATTAGGAACTACTTCCAATAACGAGTATATGATTACTTCTTGAGTACAAAAAGTTATACATATAAGTAATTTTCTTTTAAGTAAATGACTACTTTGTTATTGAGTTCATGCTTTCTGTTTTAATTTAAAGAATTGATTACAATACTACTTGCTTTTTTGACTCTATCGTTGGAATGAGGTTGGTATTGAAGTTACTAAATTTGGCAATGAGATATGTAAGCAAGTGTGGGCATCACCTTCTTTTTGGAATGTGTAATTTTTTCCTGGGTTGGTATTGTTACGTTTGTATTGTAAGTAGAGCGCAGGTTTGATTCTTACAGCCTCAGGTTGTTGAACAATTTATCATATAGAGACAATCTGACAATTATAAATAAAGAGGTTTATAATTTTTAGAGAAAAACGTTTATTCTTCTTTTTAACCTCAAAAGTTCTAAAATTTTAATCTTTTGTTTGGCGATAAAAAAAATTGTAAAGAAATATAATCCAGTAAATACGAACCTCGATTTATAGCGAATTCATCTTAATTGGGTTTGGTTTTGTACAGTTTTTTTTTTAATTTAAAATAAAAATCCAATTTTGTTTGGTTCGTTACGTTTGCATTTATTTAAATATACAAAAAAAAAATTGGGGCTCCGTGAGCCGTGTAGAGGTGTCTCAAGGGGTCCATGAAGCAAATGTTGGTGGGAGCCGCTGCTCTAGGAAGTACCGTTACATTTCAGCAAAAAAAAAAAGATGTTAGCGCCAATTTCTATAGGACAAACTACAGTTGTTTGCATAACACAAATCTGTAGCTTACGGATTTTTTATTATTTAATGAATAACTCAAATATTAGACATGTTAGACATATTATGCAGCGTTAGATTGGCAATTCAGAAGACTTTTTATTGATATCCAATTGTATATATATTTTTTTTTTTTTGGATTAAACAAGCAAAACGCAAAAAAATGGGGTCAGATTACCGCTTATTTAAAAGAGAGATTTGGCAGCTAACAAAAATTGAAAATAAGTTTTGTCGTTTATAAAATTCATTGCAATCGGACAAACTAAAGAAAGTTTTACAAAAGTAAAAAGCTCCTCCCGTTAAATAATGATTTTGGCGCTTACGTCTTTCTGGCGGATAGGGCTCGAAATTAACAACATTTCAACAAGCAAAAGAAATTAAAAAAATAACAAAATTAATTCACAAATCTGGCGAAAATTTTCAAATTCAATAATTTAAATATGGTCGTTGTTAAATTTGAAGAAAAATAATCAAAATTTTGAATCAGAACAAATAAAACGTAAGTCAATTGTGGTTAAAGCTTTAAATCCGAGGAATTTTTCTTATAAGAAAACTATCTTAGCCTGAGAAAATTTCTGAAATTCGAAGGACTTTTTTGTATGAAGAACCCTTAGATTTTCAAACTTTTTCGTGCACAAATATTTTAAATTCTATGTACCTTTTTCGTTAAATAAACCTCAGGTTTCGTAGATTTTTTTATAGAAAACCGCTAATGATGCATTGTTTAGTGTAGGGGAGAGAGCCCCAAGATGGACAGGGCCCCAAGATGGACAATGCGTATAAAATTTTTTGCAGAAAGTAGCAGCAACACATGCTTTCTGTCATTGTCGTGGTTTGTATACAAAAAATTTCTATGCATACTCGAAGTTATCCCAGTGTAGAAACGGTAATGACATGTCATTACTTTTCTCACTACCAGTATAATACCAGCTTACTGTCTGCATTACTTTAACACAAATAATAAGAACTTATTCATAACTAGCTAAGTTTCTTAATATCTCAGTACAAATATAATACGTAACCATAAGTACTTATTTTTATCATTATTTTAAATATTAAGTAGTGATATCAAAAAAATTTAAAATCTATTTTAGATTTATTATTTTTTTGCTTTTAGAAAGTCCATATACCTGAAGGCACATTTGGTAGGCACATTTTATTAAAAAAATTATTTTTTAATTTATTTTGGAAATTTATTTTTAGACTCATTATATTTTTCTATTTTTGTAAGGTGTTTAGTATTGATATGTCATTAGTTTGCGCGACTTAA
>JAEKOY010000355.1:0-25784 GCA_021234595.1 Delia radicum
AGGCCTTTGTGGAAGAAATTTAATTTTGACTATATAGTTCATTTAAAAAAAATCAAACAACATCAAAAAATAATACTACAGTTATTGGTTTGAACGTACTTTCCACTGAACTTGTTTTGGACACGTTTAGAAATAAAACATTTGTTGTACAATGTTTTCCCTTACATTTTTTCATCAAAACACATGTTTTGCTCAAAACACGTAAGTGGAAACGTAGAAATTACATTCATTTTATAAAATCGTTTTTTGTTTTATTAAAAAAAAAATAATGTTTGTTTATTTTTTCCTACATATGTTTATTTTTACTAACAATTGTGGTTCATTTTTGTAAATATTTCTTTCTAATTTAAGGGCCCAAACAAGAATCATAATTCAAAATAAGTAATATTGCCCAAACAACAAAAGTCGGTAGTGAAAGGGTTAAACAAATTTTATTTTCTTTTTTGAAATAGTTTTATTTCAAATATATGTGTTTTAGGAGGTTGAATTGGTAATTAGAAATTCATAGTTGCCATTATCTTCACATGCAGCAAACAAGAAGATCTTAAACTATGTGGTTCAAAGGTTTTTACGATGTTGGTGGGAGCTTGAAATTTTGGCTATCGTTACCAGTATTTAAATCAGACACGTGGTGAGAGAGAGTAAAACACATGGCAATGTCGTTCTAGAAACTTTAGTATCGCAAGATAAAGTTTATTGCCACCATTTCACGTCTTGGGCATTATGAAAACTTGCTTGAAAACTGTAGGGAAAAAATAATTTAATGCGTTTTGGCCCAAATTTTTCCGCATCTCAGTAAAAGGCAAATCGAAATAAGGTAAAACAGTAACACTTATGAAATTTCCTTTCAAAGCATTTTGAACGGCTCAGACATAAGAAAATTGTTACAACATTCACGAATTTTAAAATCATATCGAACTGCCAGCTTGATAGCTAGCAGAGCTCTGCATATTGAAATATATGAAAAAATATATTTTTCTACAGTTATATTAGTTTTTTGTTTTTATATACATCGAGATTATTTTATGTTATTTTCAATTTATAACGAGCTTTCAACCTCCGTATATTTACAAAAATAAAGCAAATCAAACATATTAGCTAGGTTGATACTAGTATTTCGATCTGGCTAAAGATCTCATCAGAACCGAAGATTTAGAAAAGCTAGAGCCTATATAATAGGCAGAACTTTAACAAAAAAACCTATTAATAATCAATTTTGCTCCATTCTTGTCTTCTTAGTAATCAACCACGTGGTTAGGTCTTTTCCTAACAAGCATCATGACGTTACTAAACTTTGAAGACCAAAAAATGTTCTATTTATATAAAAAATTTTTAGTGTGTACTCTGGCTCAAGTAATATTTTTTACAGTTATATTAGTTTTTGTTTTATATACATCGAGATTATTTTTATGTTATTTTCAATTTATAACGAGCTTTCAACCTCCGTATATTTACAAAAATAAAGCAAATCAAACATATTAGCTAGGTTGATACTAGTATTTCGATCTGGCTAAAGATCTCATCAGAACCCGAAGTTTTAGAAAAGCTAGAGCCTATATAATAGGCAGAAACTTTAACAAAAAACCTATTAATAATCAATTTTGCTCCTTCTTGTCTTCTTAGTAATCAACCACGTGGTTAGGTCTTTTCCTAACAAGCATCATGACGTTACTAAACTTTGAAGACCAAAAATGTTCTATTTATATAAAAAATTTTTAGTGTGGTACTCTGCTCAAGTAATATTTTTTACAGTTATATTAGTTTTTTGTTTTTATATACATCGAGATTATTTTTATGTTATTTTCAATTTATAACGAGCTTTCAACCTCCGTATATTACAAAAATACATTGAGTTCAATGGAACAATAACTACACACAAGAACATCCCAATCAATATATTTGTATTTTATTTTTCGCTCATAGTTGAAAAAGTGTCCAAACATCCTAACTTCAAGAGGCCATAAAAAATAAATTCGAACTAACTTTGCAAAACCTACTTAGGGACTTCCTTACTTATTTGTTTACTTTAATTCCCTTTTGGAACCAAATTAATCTTCTGTAAGAAAAAATTTAAAATTTTGGTAAAACTGGAATAGTTAAATTGATTAAATTTATGTATATATTCAGTATATCAAGCCTTTAGAAATATAAAATTTTAGACAAATTGTTCATGAAGGATTTAATTACTTTAACGACATTTTTTAAATTTTATCCAGGAAGATTATAATCAATATCAGAGGGCGTCCCCATCAGAGAGTCTCCCCATTAATTGGATACCAATATTTAAGGCGTAACATGAGTACAAGTATTTTTATAATTTTTTGAAAAATTTAAACTTTAAAGTCCTTTTAAAATTAATTTTAATGTGAATGCGAAAAAACAGGAAACTTAGTTTAACTATATATGTATGTTCTCTAGTTTCACGGATAGATTAATTTGTTCATGTGTTAGCAAGGCCTGCCGTTTGTAACGTTACTGAGAACTATAATAATTAAAAATGAAGAATCATCGGCATAAACGACATAACCTTTCACTATATACATCACATTTTAAGCCTTTCAAACAGCAATGACAAGTGATATTGATCTCGTGATTTAAATTTCTTTAAATTTTATAAAAAATAAACAAAATATTAACAAATTTTAAATATATTATAAATTTTTGAAATTAAGTGTGAATTTGAGGTCATTTATTACCGAATGAAATGTTCTTATTTTCTTTTGTATTTTCGTAGAAAAGATATTATTGTATAAAAAAAAAAAAAAAGCTGTTATGGCGACCAAACACTACTTCATTAGCAAACATTTATAATTAAATCATAAGCTTAAATAAATAAGAATATTTATTTAAAACCCTTTCGAATTTTAGCTGACGATACGTATATTCCCTCTAATAACAAGTGGTAGAAAAAAAATAATATTTTCACAATTGAATTAAATTCTCATTAAGAATTCTGAAAAAAAAAACTTTATAAAAGATGAAAAGTTTATTTTGCTTAATCTTCTTTTATGTAGCAAAACTTAAATTAATTCAAAGTTTTTCTTTTTGATTTTGGAGCGAAAAAATTTTGAAAATTGTTTTCTCAGATGACATTTATGATTAAGGATAGGTGTAAGTTTTCCGCATTTATATATATTTTTGTATTATCTTTCAAAAGGAAGATTCTCATTTGGCGTATAGCGAAAAATTTGTTTTCGCATTTCAAATGTCATCTTAAATCATAAAAAGAAAATATTTTAATTTATTTGTACTGCAAAAAACAAACTATTCTTGTTGCTATACACTTATGTATTAGTTAAAAAAAGTTTTGTGATAAAAAGAAAAATATTTCTACATAGACAAGCAAATTGTAAATTATTTTTCCTTAATAGGATTTAAATAAATTTTTCTTGAGTATTGAAAAGCTTAAAATATTAAAACTTTAAATAAGATTAAAGTGGTATGAAAACTATGCCTTAAACTATGCAAAATTTTAGTTCTGTTGCAAACCATAAAAGTAAGCTTTTTTTAACAAATAACAATGGGATATATAGAATATTTGAAAAACAATTTTAAATAAAGATTAAAATTTTTATTTTATATAATTTAATTGAAAATTATTTGAAAATCAGTTAAATTATTAAAAAATTACAACAACATTTTAATATGTTTAGCTTACTTCTAGGATTATAATTAATAAAAGTTCATTTATATTTTTAGAATAACGAAAGAATATCAATAACATTTAAAAACGTCTGTTTATTAAATTAACCCATATTTGTGCCAATGTGCCTTTAAAGACATGTTAACTTTAACGTATTGTTAATAAGGGTCCGCTATCTAACGTTTTTTTTCAACTAGTGCTTATTTCGTGAATGGTAACACTTAGCTCATGTCTGATTTGACAGATAATTAGTTTTAATCCATCCGCTGAACGAATATGGTTGCGTATACGCCTGAACAAACGCTGGAAAATATTGCGACATTACTTTGAAAATCATGGTAATGTTGCAGAATGTGTGCGAAAATTGCGTACGGATTTTGGAAGAAGAGAAGCAACCGTCAGCTCCGTATGTTCGTTATCTTGTGAAAAAAGTGAAAGTAACTGGCATCCTCATTGACAACCAAAGCGTGAAAAGCCAAAAACAGTGCGTACACCTGAGAATATTGCTGCTGTGGCAGAAAGTGTGCGCGAAGCGCCATCAACATCAATTCACCGTAGTTCTGAACAATTGAACATTTCGGAGACATCATTGAGACGAATTTTGCATAAAGACCATGGTATGACGCCATACAAAGTCCAATTGGTTCAGGAGTTGAAGCCAACTGACCATCCAATGCGTTTTCGCTTCGCTAAGTGGGCCTGCGATCGACTTACAGAAGATGCCCATCGCATTAATCGCATTATCAGCCGCAGAGCTGATGTCGTTTGGCCACCTAGGAGCTGCGATTTGACAACCGTTGGACTATTATTTGTGGGGTGCCGTCAAATATAAGTGTTACGACCCAACAAGCCAGAGACAATTGACGCTTTAAAAGACAATATTCGTGAAGCCATTGGTGAAATACAGCTGCACACAATCGATATGTGCTTAAAAATTGGACCGATCGTGTAGGCTACTGCATGGCCAGCCGAGGCAGCCATTGGAATAAGATTATTTTCCATTATTAACCGGAAGGATTGTACTTTCAAATAAAAAAAGAAATTTGAGAAAATATTCGGTAGTTTTTTTTATAGCATTTTCAAAAAAAAATAAGTTATTTGGCGGACCCTTTAGAAACCTACAATAAAAAGTGTTAAAGATTCGGAAAATTCCACATTTTTTTATTAATAAAAATTAAAAAACTTACTAATTTTATATTTCTTTGATTTTTTACGATATTTTAAAAAGTCACCATTTTTGGACACTTTGTCGAAAATTGAAAATGTATTTTTTTTTTTAATAGGAACAGTCCAAATCTAACAACTCATTCAGAAATATTTTTATTATTTAATAATTTAATAAATTTTTGTATTAGTACACTGTGGTTTATCTCCAAAGACACATTGTTAAAGTTAATCATTCACATCATACTTCACTCATACTTCAAGTAAAAAGTAATTACTATGACAATATATAAATAAATTATGACAATATATATATAAATATTTAAAAATATCAATAAATTTTGTGATATTTTTTTCGACTTTTTGTTCATCTGTTCGCTCATAAAATTAAAAGTAACAAAAGTCAAACCAAAGGGTGATACACACAAAAAAAAAAACGCCATTTCAATCACGAAAACCACCGATACAATAGCATTAATTGCTGAAATTCCGCCAACAACGAAAATTGTTAATTTAATTATAAATTCTTTAATTGAATTATTTTTCAATTAAATAATAACTCATTTTTTTAAAAATTGATCAATATTGTATACCTTCTCATTGTATACCATAACAATTGAATAAAGTGTTGTTGCCATACCAAATTTTTTTTATAGCATGAATTTTATAGCATTTGATTTACAACCGGCATGTAATTCTCATTTAGTTCGAAGAATTATTTATACTAATGTGAACAAATTCACACAGAAATTAAGGTATTTTGAGTATTTTTGTTTTTGAAATTGTTTTAATTTATTTTAGCATTTTTTTGTTTTAAAAAAAATTTTTACATTTTTATTGAAACAAACTTAACTTCAAAAATTGCATTTCAATTTTATTATAATGTTTAGGAATAAATTAATATTCACTTTTAAAACTTCTGAAATTAAAATATTTTACTTAATATAGTAATAGAGCTAATGAGAATTAATAAAACCTAATTAAAATGGATTTAAAATATTTTTTATTAATACATAAACATTTCTAAAAAACAACTATATACAAACATATTACAAAAATATGGTTTGAGCGATAGTATAGAAAAAGGTCAAGCGAGTTCCGAATTTGAGCAAATATTTAATTGATTCAATTAATTACTCGGTGCAAACAGTGAAAAAAAAAACTTGGAAAACGATCTAGCGTGGGTTATAGGTATTGCTGAGTTCATTACAAATTGTTTCAAAAAAATTCAGAAACACCCTTAAATTCAGAAGTTATTCTAAAAAAAAAGGTTTTCAGTGATGTTCTTCAACTCATGGACCTGTAACTCAGTCAGTTTTTGTTCGATTTCAATTTTTTTAACGGGTTTGGAAAGAAAACTGATTACGCTTTAAAAATTACGTGAATTTGTTGATACATTTGCAAGTTATAAGTATTGTTTTTGTTAAGAATATCTACAAAAAAAAACGAAAATTATAAACTTTTTTTTATAAAAATTTGTACCAACGTATAAACAAAATTTAGTTCTTAACAAAACATGTTGTCATTTTTCAAATCGGATGAAAATTGAAAAAGTTATTCAACTTTTCATTCATATCATTTTTAACTATACATGTTAACTTAGGCTAAGCTATTTGTACAGTTTTTAATTTACGTTTGTAAGTCAAGTGGTTTACCAAAAGAAAAGTCTGCAATCCCAAAATTTTTACTTTAGAAAAAGTCTAGTAACTTGTGCAAATAAAAACCGATTTTAACAAATTATATCTCGTTTTTTTCTATATAAAATTGTCTATAAAATACAGTGCAAAAAAATATAGGTTTTCATAGAAAAAAAATTAAAATTACTCTTGTTGAATTTGAAACATTAGGAAAAAAAAAAATAAAAAAAATGAGACACTTTGATAACACTTACCGAATTTCTTGGAATATATATTTTATGAATACATTTCATGAAAGCTTAATTCTTGCCTTTCTAAAACTGTTTAAAATTTTTAAATCGGTCAACAAATGTGTGAGTTAGAATTACTAAGGTGCTACGACCTACCCTAAAACAGTTTTTTTAAAATAACTCAAAGTTTTGAGGGTGTTTTCAAAATTTTTGAAAGCGGCTTTTGTATATCCTCACCTAGGCCTACAACTCCCACTAGGTCGGTTTTCAAGTTCTGACAAAAAGTGTTTTTGTAGCAGTGTGTTATTAATTCACAGCTTCTAAAATGTTCAACAAATCGATGTAATTGAAAAAAGTAGGAAACTATGTTTTTCTGCTTAGAGATCTGCTTGAATTTGTACTTGAATGCGTGTTAAAGCCATGCCTAAATTTTTGTATTATTAGAGACAAAATCGGACCCCAATTAGAAATTAGCCCTATAAAGAGGTGGAGAGTCCTACTAACAACTATCAAAAAATTTTTAATTTTTTTTATTTTTTTTGCACATTTTCACAATTTTCTAGGAAAATATAATATTTATTGTTTAATTCGACATAATTTATTAATTTTGCAGATAATTTTTGTCAAAATCAAATTTTTTTAAATTTGTTAAAAATAGTTAACATATTTTGTCAATGTGCTTTTAAATACACACCATATTACAACGAACACAGATCTTTGTTTCTTTTCTTTTGTAAAAATTCTTAATATTTTAAATTGTTGTAAATCGGACAACGGATTCCAAGTTTGGTAAAAAATGCGTTTAAATACAAAAATTTTTGTTATAGAAATTCCTAGACAAATTTGCATCATATAATTGAAAGTTTCCGTTTAAAAATCTCTTTGAATAATCTCTTACCTTTCATAGCCTTGTGCTAAGAAGATAAACTAAAAGTTTAACAAAAAAATTCTAGGAAAATAGTTTTACCACAATCTGTTCTCATGTTCAACAGGATGGTAAAGTTAATTTGCACCTTTTATACTATGAAAGTTGAAGACAAATTATAACGTATTAAAAACTTTATTATTATCATAATACAAGTAATATTATTATAACTTACTGAAAGGTTATATAGACTTAAAAACTTTACAAAAAAAACATAGTGGGTGTTTGTTATAAAAGAGATTTTATTTGTTAAAAAAAAATATTACTTAATAAATCAAAAATTTAAACGCTTTATCCGTATAGTTTTATTTACTTGATGAGAACTAAACAAACAAAATTTGAAGAATTAAACTAATAATTCAAATTAAAAATAAAACATTTTTAATTAATAAAAACTTTAAAAATTTCTCATTTTTATGTGATTTTTTTTATCTACTAATATTAGCAAATTTGATTTGCTAATTTTGGCAAATAAATTTGTAATATTCAGTTAACTAAAATGTAGCTTTAATGATTTAACTTTATAGTTTTTATATTTATTTTACCAATAGTTGGCAAAAAAATATCTGCTCATTTTAGCAGTTTTTTTTTGCAACGTCATTTCGAACGAATTTTTAGTAGTTTTAACAAATAATTTACTATTTTTTTCTATAAGAGTATTACCAACACTATTGTAGTGTACTCCTTAAGCGTACACTGCATACCAACCACTAATATTGATTTCCCAACATACCGTCTCAAATACTGTAGAGTGAATACCATACAAGTGGCATCAAGTAACAGTCTAGCGACACCTATGACCGCATTCTTTTACTTGCACTCAAATATCTGATGACCGTATGTTGACGATAAGAAAACAATGAATAAAAGTAATTAAGAATAAAAATAAATTGAGTGATTGCTAAAATCACTCAATACTAGACAATAAGTTAGATTGTAAGAATAGTATATAAGACATGTAAATTTGTAAATAAAATAGACTTCAATTTTAGAGTTCCAAAACTACACAAGTCACTGTGTTTTTACTTTTTTGAAGACTCAAATATTTTGGCAGTTCTTTTGAACGCCTATTTATAAGCTGACCCCCACACAGCTATTAAAATATAGAATTGGGCTATAGGGAACCTTAAATAATACACATAACATTACATTACATGGCGATCCTGCCAAACCAAAACCTTTGGTGAATCTCAATGAGGGTGATTTAAATGCTGAATTAAAAAGTTGATCCTTCTAATATGAATAACACAGATGCCACCAATGATTTGAATCTCCTTTCGGATGTTGATATTTTGGAAATTTTATCTTATTTAGATCCTCAGCCCGATTTAAATACTCCATCCTCAACCGGTTCTAGCAATAACTATAATAATGAAAATATTTTGGCCTCTTTATTTGATTAAATAATTAAAAACAACAACAATTACTTTAATCCAAGATCATTTGCAATTAAAATGGAAGAAAATATGTGGATCACAGAACACCAAATAAATTCGGAATGTTTCAGTAAAGAACTTTTATTAGACTATAAAGAAAGTGAATTAATTTTTAAATTATTTTACCTTAAACTAAAAAAATATATAGCTTGGTTCTCAAAGGGATAAATCCAAATTTTAATAATAAACTAAATATGTTGAAAACTAAAACAAAATACTACTTAAATTTTGCTAAAAAAAAATTTTTTGCCTTTAAAGCGCTTTAATAAATAAATTAAGAAATCAATTACAAAAATTTTAAATATGAATATTATTTTCATCATATTAATTTCTACTCTACATATTTTTGTTAAGAAAAATATATAAAAAATCTTTTAAAATTAACAATTTTATAAAAATATATATTTTAAATGCTTTCAAAAAAAATAATATCCTTATTACTGATTACTTTGATCTTATACCTAGTATATAAATTTTTAAAAACATATATATTTAAACAAACCAAAAATTATAATAACAGAAGTATAAATGGAAGAATATCTAACAGAATTAAAAGACATACTAGCAAATTTAAAGAAAAGTCCAGGAAGGACATACTCAAAAAAAAACTGTACAAGTAAAGTTAGAATCTATAGACAATATAAGAAAAGAATTTCTGACAGCTCAAAGTGAAGAAAGAGAAGAAAAAGAGATAGTAGCATTAAAGTTAGAATTTAATACAATTTATAGAAAATCAAAGAATATTTAATACCAAATACTAAAAGTTTAGACACCAAAATGGCAGCATTTAGTTTAGAATTAACTTCTAAGGCACTCCCAATTTTTGCTGGAAATTATGAAGAACTAGAAAGTTTCCTAATAACAGCAGAACTCATCGAAAAGACTCTGACTGACGCAGCAAAAACAGATTTCTTGCAATATGTCTACCACGCCAAATTGACCTCAGGTGTAAGGACAGCAATAGGTAGTTACTCAAAACCAGACAATTTCAATACATTAAAAACACTCTTAAAACAAAGATACAAGAATACAAAAACCATCCCAGAATTACAGTCAAAGCTAAACAACATATACCAAGGCAAACAATCAGTAAGTGCATATAAAGACAGAATCGTTACCATTATAGATAATTTAAATAGGTTAGGAATTGAGGAATTAAACTCAGACGCATCAGAACCAGAGAAAAATGTTATCATTAGATTAAATGCTAAATTAGCGTTAGATTCTTTCAAAAGAGGTATCAATGACCATTTAAAAACAGCCATATTTGCAGCTCGTCCTAAAACTTTGCAAGACGCAGTAGAACTTGCGCTAGAAATAGAAAACGAACATAAGATAAACAACAATTCCGTAATGTACATTCAAACACGAAAACCTAACAGACAACATAACAATAACAGATCCAATAGTTTTTCAAATAGGAATAACAGTAACTTTACCAATAAAAGACCCAATAAATTTTCAAACAATAACAATTTTAACAGTGACAGATCTAATAATTTTCCCAATAGAAACAACACAAATAGAAGATACATACGTACAATAAATAATGAGGGAAACGAGGTAGGCTCGGAATATATAGATATTCCGGACAGCCAAAATTAAAAGTATATAAAGTTTGCAACAATAATACAAATTTCATAATCGCTAAATACAAAAATGAACAATTAACATTTCTTGTCGACACAGGTTCCGACATATCACTTTGTCGTATTCGAACAAACTTTGAAGATGAACCAATTAATAAAGAGAATATATGTAAATTAACAGGTATTACTACTGAAGAAATACACTCACTAGGGACAATTGGACTGGAACTTTCATTCACAGACCAAAAATGCAAACACAAATTTCATCTTGTAGATGACAACTTTCCAATAGAAACAGACGGAATAATAGGAAGGGACTTTTTAAAGAAATATCTCTGTAAAATAGACTATGAAACTTTCACAATAGCATTATTCATAAACAATACTACCATAACTATTCCATTGCAAGCAAAAGCTCTTACGTCATTACAAATAAAAATACCACCAAGAACAGAGATAATACAAGCATTAAAACTAAACCTTAGCGAAGATAGCATAATTTTTAATAATGAAATTAAACCAGGAGTATTTTTAAGTAATTCAATAGCACCTAGTAACGGCATGACCCACATAAAATTTTAAACACAACAAATAAAGAAATAAACTTAAAAGGCATTAAACTCCAAACTGACTCACTTAAAAAACTATGACATATTAGGTTACAATAAAGACAATAACCCCAAACGTTTTGAACAAATACTGAATGAACTACAATTAAATAATAATGACGACTATGCAAAAACAGAATTAATAAACATTTTTCGTAAATATCAAAATATTTTTCACCTTGAAAATGAAAAATTAACAGTAAACAATTTTTATGACCAAACAATCACTACCTTAGACAATACACCAGTGTATATAAAAAACTACAGACTACCGCACTCACATACAAACATAATAAACAAACAAGTACAGCATATGCTGGATGACGACATAATAGAACCATCCGTTAGTCCATACAATGCTCCACTCCTTTTAGTACCAAAGAAAAATGTGGAAGATAAAAAGAAATGGAGACTTGTAGTAGACTTTAGAAAACTTAACGATAAAATTGTCAATGACAAATTTCCCCTAACTAGATTAGAGGATATTCTAGACAAACTTGGTAGAGCCAAATGGTTTTCTACACTTGACATGACTAGCTCATTCCATCAAATCGAGCTTAACAAAAACTCTAGACCGCTTACAGCCTTTTCGACCTCACAAGGTCATTACCAATTCAAAAGACTCCCTTTCGGACTAAAAATTTCTTCAAACAGCTTTCAAAGAATGCTCACAATAGCACTCTCAGGACTAGAATCAGAAGCATTTCTTTATGTAGACGACATAATTGTTTATGGGTGTAGTTTAAATCACCACAACCAAAATTTAATAAAGGTATTAGACAGACTACAAAAATATAATTTAAAACTTAATCCAAAGAAATGTTGTTTTCTAAGACCAGAAGTAGTTTACTTAGGACACTTGATTACAAAAGATGGTGTAAAAACAGACCCATCTAAATATGAAATAATAAAAAATTATCCAATACCAACTAACGCTGACGAAGTAAGACGATTCGTTGCATTCTGCAACTATTACAGAAAATTTATACCCAATTTTGCAGACATAGCCAAAGACCTAAATACATTACTAAAGAAATCAACAAAATTCATATGGACTGAACAATGCCAACACGCTTTTGAAGAGCTAAAAAACAAGTTAATGAATCCTCCAATTTTACAATACCCTGATTTTGAAAAACCATTAATTTTAACAACTGACGCTTCAAACTACGCGTTAGGTGCTGTATTATCACAAGGTGATATAGGTCAAGATTTACCTATTTCATACGCAAGTAAATCTTTACAAAAACATGACATAAATAAACCAATAATCGAAAAAGAACTTTTAGCAATCCATTGGAGTATTAATTTTTTTAGACCATACTTGTACGGACGTAAATTCATAGTAGTAACAGACCACAGACCATTAATCTCTCTGTTCTCACACAAAAATCCATCATCAAAAATGACAAGAATCAGACTAGATTTAAGCGACTACGACTTTACAATAATATATAAAAAAGGGAAAATAAATACCAATGCGGATGCATTGTCCAGAATCGAAATAAACTCAGACATACTAAAACAAATGATACCGTTAGAAAACGTCGATACAGAAAAAAGAACATTAGTTATAACAAGGGCAATGAACAATAAGAAACGCAATGAGGAAAACATAATAAAAAATAAAGAAAATGAGGAAAACAAGAATAAAAGACGTAAGAACGACATGGAAAAATGTGATTCTCAGAAGTCTGATCAACTTCAAATATGGGAATGCATATCCGTTAATGACATAAAAAATATGAAGAAACTGCAGTTTAATACAATTGAAGAAATAAATGAAAAGATATATCTATTGAGAATAATATTGTGCACATAGGTCGTAACGATAATTCATCAAAACCAGTTTTGACTAAGAAGAAATTACGTACCCAAATTATAAATAATACAAAGCTAGCAAGATACGGTGAAAATTCAGCGAAACTAGATTCGATACTGAAGAAACTGATATCAAAAATGAATAAAGAGAATATAAAAGAATTAGCACTTGCAAGTGAAGATAAAATATTTGAAAATTACAGTAAAAAGGAATTGATAGAAGCATATGCAAAGATAAACATAAATAACAAGGATCCTCAACTAAAAATATTAATATATAATAAGCCCAAAAGAATCACAGAAGAAATTCTAAAATACAAACTAATCGACGAATTCCACAATGCCACACATGCAGGGCACTTAGGAATAAGAAAGACAATTATAAAACTAAAACAACGCTACATCTGGAAAAACATGAATAAGATGGTAAAGCAATTTGTAAAATATTGTGACAAATGCAACAAGAACAAGCAAACTAAACACATTAAGGAACCACTTACATTGACAAACACTCCAAGTAACAGTTTTGAAATAGTATCAATTGACACAGTAGGACCTCTTCGAATTTCGAATGAATACAGATATATTTTGACCATACAATGCGAACTAACAAAATTCGTTATTGCACACCCCATGGCGACGAAAGATGCACTGACAACCGCAAAAACAATAGTCGAACACCTAATTCTAAAATTTGGTAAATGCAAAGTACTGAAATCAGACAACGGTACAGAATTTGCAAACGAACTTTTGCGTAATATATGTTCACTACTTGATATTAAACAGACCTTTTCGACACCTTACCACCATGAGACAATTGGGTCATTAGAAAGAAATCATAGAGTCTTAAATGAATTCTTGCTAACATCATCAACTGATTACGAATGGGATAAATGGATTCCATATTTTACTTTTGCCTACAACACGGCACCCCATATAGACACTGGCTACACGCCATTTGAACTTGTATATGGAAGACTACCATGTTTGCCATCTGAAGTATATGACACAGAAGAAACTAAAATATATAATTACGATGATTATGCCATAGAGCTAAAACGTAAATTACAATATTCTTTAAACAGAGCTAAAGAATTAACAATTAGAACACAAAGAGAAAAGAATATTAGAAAATAGATACAACAATAAATTAAATTTAAAGATAGGAGACTTAGTTTTAGTCAAAGTAGGAAATAGGAAAAAGAACCAAAGTCCATATAAAGGACCTTACAAAATAATTAGGAATAATGGTGTAAATACAATAATAGATTACAATGGAAAAGAAAAAGAAATACATAATAATCAATTAAAACCCTATATAGCATTAAGAACTAGTGAATAATAAAAACTTATCATTAATAAAAACAAAGTTATATAAGAACTAATATTAAAAACAAATATATATAATACATTAATATACATTATAAAATTATTCATAAGTTAACCAAAAATATAGAAAAATTAAAATATTAAATACTTTTATAATTTTTCTCTTAAGGGTAAGGGTGTAGTGTACTCCTTAAGCGTACACTGCATACCAACCACTAATATTGATTTCCCAACATACCGTCTCAAATACTGTAGAGTGAATACCATACAAGTGGCATCAAGTAACAGTCTAGCGACACCTATGACCGCATTCTTTTACTTGCACTCAAATATCTGATGACCGTATGTTGACGATAAGAAAACAATGAATAAAAGTAATTAAGAATAAAAATAAATTGAGTGATTGCTAAAATCACTCAATACTAGACAATAAGTTAGATTGTAAGAATAGTATATAAGACATGTAAATTTGTAAATAAAATAGACTTCAATTTTAGAGTTCCAAAACTACACAAGTCACTGTGTTTTTACTTTTTTGAAGACTCAAATATTTTGGCAGTTCTTTTGAACGCCTATTTATAAGCTGACCCCCACACAGCTATTAAAATATAGAATTGGGCTATAGGGAACCTTAAATAATACACATAACATTACATTACACTATAATTTGGTAAAATGTATTAATATAAAATAGGTATAAGATCCTTATCAGAAAGTACACTCATAGAAATAAACCTGGAAAAATAGCAGAAAACTCTACTAAAATTAGTTAAAAAATGACATTGCAGAAAAACGTGCTAAAATTAACAATTTTGTTTTTTGTTAACTATTAATAATATAAGAACAATATATTCGAGCTAAATTTAAGTTAATTTGAAATAGCTATTTAGTCTGCTAAAATTAGGAAAAACATTTACTAATTATTTGTAGACTTAAAATAGCAAACAAAAACTGTAATATTAACAAAATGTTTGCTATATTAACCATACATTTTGTAAAAAGCAAGTAATAATAAATTTTTCTAAAATCAACAGCCCTTTTTGTTAAAAAAACGTAAATTGCTGATTTTGAAAAAGCAGATTTTTTATTCCTAATAATAAAAAAAAATAAAACAAAACAGAAAAAAATTTCACATTTTTTATGATATTTGTTGTCTGCTAATATTTAGCAAATTTTTTGCTGATTTTTTTTTGCTGACTTAGTTTGTTTTTTCAATTAACTAAAATTTTGCTCAAAAATAAATAAATATTTGTAGATTTAACAGTTTTCTTTTTGCTATTCTTATCTAATATTTAGCAACAAAAATCTGCTAATTTTACAAGTTTTTTCTGCAACGTTATCTTTTAGCAAAAAATTTTACTAATTGTTTTCTATTAGTATTGGTTCATATTTAAAGATTTTCTAAAAATATTCTTTAAAATATAATATTCTCCTAAATATATACTCTTTACTTACTATATTTCCTAAATCATAAATCTATGCAGTGTTTTTCTTTATTTTTTAAACAATGTACTCCTAAAAGTATACTTTGCTTGTTTCCTTAATTGCCCAGTATCTGTTTAAAACATACCCTTATTGTACTTATACCACAATTAAGAAGCTATTATGTTTTGTTACTTTTCTTTGTGGGGTTTTATTGTGGGCTGGTGTTTGAAAAACTTTTTTTTATTATTTAAACTTATTGTTTGGTCTAATGCCAAAACAATACTTTGTTTTATTTGGTTGAAACTTAAATAGACCTTGTCAATGAAATTGACGGAAGAGCAGCAGGAGAATTTAAGTTATTTTTTATTTATTAACGGATACATTTTTCCTTTCAATTTTCTTATCTTTACAAAAAAAACATAATCAGCTTTAAGGCTTGTTTTATTTGCAAAATATTTTCTTTTCTTCTCGTTTTTTTTTTTTTTGCATTGATAGACAGGTGTTTACTAGCAATATTTTTTATCTCAAAAGTAAGTATAAAAAAACTAAAACATACCTTGAGGCATAGTGAATAAAAAAAAATGTAATTCAAATAACTGATAAGACAGGCATCTTTTACTGTTAAAGGAGGCCATAGTTTTAGTTTGACAGGCCATCAAAGTTAAAGTTATTACAAAAAATTAAGAAAACAAATTTCACTTTTAATTTTAAGAGCTTGCAAGGATTAAATATAAGGGTTTGGCTTAACAACGTATATTTTACAAGGGGGTATCCCGACCTGAACCTTCAGATTTTAATGAACTTTAGATATGGTGTTGAGGAGCAAAAAAAATGTACACTTTTTTAACTTCACAACCTCACGTTTAAGGGTTGGAATGAAAATGTTTTTTTTTTTTTTGTTTTAAATGGAATCAAGTCTGAAATTTAAGAAAATTCGATTTAATTAAAGTACTCAAAAAAACAAAAATTTTTATACAACATTTTTGAATTATGTAAAATGCTCTTCGGGAAAAGTCTCGTGAAAACCGAAAGATTACAATTATCGAAAAAGCTCAGATACCTTCTTGATTAAGTTAAATGGACATTAATAAGTATTAGTTTTTTGCATAATCCTAATACAATTCCTTAATATAGGGCCAGTTTGTTGCTTAGAATACTTAAAAGTGTATATATACTTAAAAGTGTCTATATATGTTTTATATACCAATAAATGTGTCTTTAAAAGAGCTTTCATTAAACATAAAATTATTCTATAGCTACTTTAATATATGAAAAAATAATCCGAAAAAAACGAAAATGGGGTCAGTTTTGAACACAATTTAGTTCTACCACGCGTGCTACTTTCCTTTTTAGTAAATGACGGTTCAAGTATTGGAATTGGTTTTTAATAAAACTTCTTCATTGATTGAATAAGACTTATAACTAAAATTGCATTTTTAATAAAATTTTATGAAATCTGGGATTAATTTAATGAAAAGTTTTAAAGGATGACGTACCTACTTGAAAAAATTAATCTTTGGAATGTTTCGGAGACACAATGGAGACATCCGAAAATGCTGGCATGTTATGTTTGCACAATTCAAGTGAGCAGAAAATAAGGAGCAGTAAACCCGTTTAATGTCGAATTTTGTGTATAAAAAAAAATATTTTGCTGTGAAGTCTGATAACCTTCATTATTTGAAGAAAACGGCTGCTGAAAGTTATCGATTGTTGGTAGAGCTTACGGTCAATATGCACCAACTAAAAAAATTGTGAATGATGGTTTGCGCGATTCAAAAGTGGTCATTTCGACACAGAAGACAAGGAGAGGCCTCGTCAGCCGAAAAAGTTTGAAGATGAGCAAGAAGAACTTGCACTATCATTGGGAGTTATACAACAAGCCATTTCCGTACGTTTAAAGCATCATTCAAAAGCAAGGAAATTGGGTCCCATAGGAATTGAAGCCGAGAGATGTTTAAAGTTGACGTTGCGATTTTGCATGTCGGAAATGCTGCTTGAACGCTACAAAAGGAAGTAATTTTTGCTTCGTGTTGTTACTGGTGATGAAAAATGGATACATTACGATAAGCCCAAGTGCAAAAAGTCATATGTAAAGCCCGGCCAACCAGCCTAATCAGCGCCGAGGCCGAATATCCATGGCGCCAAGGTAATGCTCTGTATTTGGTGGGCTCAGAAGGGTGTTTTGTATTATGAGGTGTTGAAATCGCGTCAGACGATCACAGGGGCCCCTGTACGGAATTGATTCGTTTGAAGAGAGTAATCACCGAAAAACGACCAGAATATTCGACCAAACACGAGACCATAATCTTCCATCATGACAACGCTCGGCCACATGTTCCAAGACCGGTCAATATTGTAAACGAGATTTTTATTTTATTTACCCAATTACAATTATAATATTTTATACAACTAAAAAAATAAGCACACTCTTTCATTGCTTAAGTTGCTATTAGTACTTTACAAAATTTGCAATTTTGGTTTTCAAATATTAGTCCGATACGCTAATTGAAAAATTTTCGTTGATACTACTAAAAAAAATTTTAAAATGAAGTTGCAATAAGATTTGCTACAATTAGCAGAATTTTTTTTCTAAATATTAGTAAGGTAAGAATAGCAAAAGCAAATCTGTTGAATATATAAAAATTTAGTTATATTCAAGCTTAATTTTAGTACATTTAATGTAAAAAATTAATCTGCTAAAATCAGGCAAAACAATTCCTAAATAGCATTAGTAAAAAAATGTTAAATTTTTATTTTTTTTTTTTAATTTTTTTATGCGCATAACAACCTGCAATTCTGAAAACAACTTTCTACAATTTTGTTAGCAAATATTTCAGTTGATTTTAGTAAAATATATTGTTATTTGCTTTCAAATAAATTTATGGTAAGTAACTAAATAGAAATCGGCAAGCTACGCAGCAAATTTTTGCGCAAGATGGTAACCTAGTAACAACAGATGTAACCTAGTAACAACAGATGCCATGATTTTTAATCAGCACTTTTCTGAACAATTGATAGTCTGAGAAACAATATATTAAGCAATTCAAATGATAATATTAACAACCTAAGAACGTTGATACCATTGCAAACAAGCTTAAGCCTGGAGAAAGTAAGCAAAAACTATGTTGAAGAAATTTTAAATGGAATTTCTATAAACAAAAGTGCAGGGTTCGATAAAATAGCACCGAAAATGATTCTATGTAGAAAGCCCAAAATTGCGGAAATATTATCGAATATGTTTGGCAAAATGATTGATTATGGTGTATACCCTGAAGTTTTAAAAATTCATAAGGTTGTGCCTATTCCAAAGGGTATTGCCTCTAACAGAGTTGATATGTTTCGTCCCGTATCCGTGTTATCAGTTATCGATAAAGTTCTAAAAAAATAATTTTTAATCAGTTGTCTATCTGGAAAGGAATAACATATTATTTGAGCGACAATTTGGGTTTTGTTAAGGCTCTGGAACAGATGAAGCTGTGGTTAACGTCATCGACTACATTTGTGGAGACTTTGATGCTGGTTTTAATGGCGTGGCTGGATCTTGATCTTTCAAAAGCTTTTGATCTAGTTGATCATGATATCCTGATCAGCAAGTTAGAGTTAATGGGTGTGTCTAATAACTCTGTTAAGTTATTAAGAAGCTACTTAAAAAGTAGAAAGCACTTTGTACAATTTGGAGACGCTTGCAGTTCTTTGCTAACAGTGAAATGTGGAGTACCTCAGGGTAGTGTGCTTGGTCCACTTTTATTTAAGATTTAAATTAATGACATTGGAAATATCAATTTAATAGAAAGCTGTTCATGTTTGCGGATGATATTTGCTTACTTTATCGCTATAACCATGCTGGAGTGCTAGAAACCCAAGTTGGATATGATGCTTCAATTTTAGCTGAATATATAAGACTTAATAAACTTGTTTTGAATGCAGACAAAACTAAATTCATAAGATTTAGGCCATACGTTCTAAGGAATGATCCAAAATTTCAGTTTATATTAATGGTGTTTTAATAGAGAAATCAGACACAATAAAATATTTGATTATGCTTTTTTGTAGTAACTTGCAGTGGGATCGTCACACTGATTTAATCAAATCTAAAATATCATCTGCTCTTGGCATATTATATAAATGTAAGCACAAATTTGATTTAAAACTAAAATGCTAATTTATCAAGTTTAATACATAGCCACTTGTTATACCTGCATATGATTTATGGATGGAAGAATACTGATTCAATGAAGTCTTTAGAGTGAGCGCAAAGCAAGGCTTTAAAGATTGTTTTAACTTGCCAATAAGATATCATACATCAGATTTTTTTCAATATCATGCCATTAATATTTTACCTGTAAGAGGACTATATAAGATGCAACTTTTAAAATATATTTTTAAATCAACGAGAATTCAACAGAATGTTGAAGTTTCTCATCGGTTTACGAGACAGAGTCAAAATTTATTTGTAACCAGATGTCGTCTGGAATTGTCAAAGCAGCGAATTAGCTTTGCTGGGCCGAAAGAGTTTAATGATCTTCCAAATACATTAATAAATATGATGCCCTTATCTCAATTTTAAAGAGCGTTAAAATCTCATTTGTTGGCTAGCCGTGAAACACTTCTCAATTAAAATTAAAAAAAAATTAAAAAAAAAAATAAATTAAATAATTTAAAAATTAAACAATTAAAATAAAAGGAACAAATTAAATACTTTATTTTTTAAACTTTGTAATACTTTATTTGTAATTATGTAAATATTATTTTTATTAAAGTTTTTAATAATTACGTAATGAATAATGATTAACCGTTGCCTTTTGCCTCTTTAATGCCATTTTTGGTGCTGAGGCCTTAAATTCAAATTTGTAAACTATATTTTGAAAATAAAAACTACTTAATAAAAAAAAAAAGTAAGTAAGCAAAAAAATGTTTAATATTTAGTTTATGTTTGCTGTTTTTTTTTTCTAGAAATATTAAGCAAAATTTTTTTCTGATTTCTGCAAAGTAATTTGCTGTTTGCAGTTAACTAAAATTCAATTCGAATATAACTAAAATTTTGAAAATTTAACATTTTCATACATCATATTTGTTTGTGATTTTTTGTGTCAACTAATATTTAGCAAACTATTTGCTGATTTTGGCAGATTAATTTGTTACTTTCTGTTAACTAAAATGTAACAAAACATAACAGTAATTTTGTAGATTAAACATATATATTTAATTAGTTGTTTATTATAAGGCCCCAATTAAAAAAAAAAAAAAACAAAATTATATATTACTTTAAAATATTTCTTTATTCCCAAATAATACATAGTTTTTGTGTATATACCTGCATAGAGTCCTCAGCTGTATGAAGGCAATAACATAAGAACAATTAGTATATGAATTCTGTAAATATGAACATGAAAAATATTTCACTAAAGAACAATTTTAAACAATATTCACTTGAAGATTATTCTTGTATCCTAAAAAAAATATAGCAAACGAATTGATAGTTTGTTTTTTGTGTCGCACGCAGAAAAAACTTTATTTCGCGTAGCCGCCTGCCGCGTTCTACAGAGGAAAAAAACCCTAAGAGCCGGCCGAGGGCCGCCACACAGAAAAACTTGTTTTTACAAATCCAATGTCGAGTCCGTTAAACACTTATTTTTAGGACAATAAGTAATATAATTTGACCAGTCATAGCTTTGTCATTTAAACAGCTAATTGATTGATTTTTATATTTTGTTTATTTAACGTTTGGACACTAATCTATACGTAAAATTTTTAATAAAACAGACTTTTAAAAAAATAATCATTAAAAACAATAAATCTTGGTTGGTATCTTGGGACATAAAAAGTTATGACAGGTCAAATAAATGTTACTTGATGTCTTAAAAATATAAGATTTCAACGGATTCGACATCTGATTTGAAAAACAAGTTCTTCTGGTGGCGGCCTTCGGTCGCTCTTAGGGGTTTTTTTCCTTCGTAGAACGCGGCAGGCGGCTTCGCGAAATAAAGTTTTTTCTGCGTGCTTTGAATGAGATTGGTTGCTTATATTCCTCAAAAATTTTGATTGGGGACTTATTTAATTTCTCAAATTATTTTCGTTATGAAATAAGGTCCCGGTAGGCTAGTTGGTAGCGTGCTGGCTTATCAGTTCGGGGGTCGTGGGTTCGATTCCCACCAGAGGCACTGGTCTGTTTTCGCTACAACGCGCCGAAGGCCATAGTAGCTAGTGCTCGGTTAAGGTAATAGTATATAATTTGTAATTATATGATTATTAATTAATATAAAAAAAAAAAAAAAAAACAAAAAAATGAAATAAAGCCCCAAAAATTAAATAAGACCCCAATTTTTTTTATAAGAAATTATTGGGGCCTTATTTCATTTTTGGTTTGGGGACTTATTTCATTGGCGTCTTGTTTCATAGAGCCAATAAAAACAATTTACATCATCTTTCACTCAACGTTTCGTTGGTTGTTTTTTCCAACTTCATCAGGAGTTAATGTTTATTAAATAGATTTTATAAATTACATCGATTAAATATTTCTTTTGTCTATAAAAAGTTGACAACACGACACAAATTTAAATAAATAAAAATATAAATAATCAAAATTTACAGAAAATCACAACAAAATCTTAATCCTAATATCACAGAACCTTCTTAATCAACTGTTAATTTAAGTTTGATATAATTTTATTAAAAAAATAAAAATTATGTTTTTTTTCGACCTTTAATGGTGCAATGAAAATCAAATTTATTCAAGTTCGAGGCTATACTCTATATTTTTTTTTATTAGGATATTGACCTAACAAATAATCTATAGAGTTTTTTTTGTTTTCAAATTTATTATTTGACCCTTTCAGGAATGTGTTGAGATATCTATTTCGGGAATTTTCTAGGTTCCCATCATCAGAACACGTTTTGAAAGAGGTAACAATCTCATGCACAACATCAAACATTCATATAAACTAGTTTACTCACTAAATGAGAACTAATATATATTTGTATGAGTTCGAAGTTAAAGATTATCACCATTGATCAAAAAATAAATTGAAAACTTGTAGTTTGTGTGTATGTCTACCTTTGGTAAATATTCAATACAAGTTTTTGTTTCTTTCCCTTTTTTTTTAAGTTCGATTTATCTTAACAAAAGAATCTGCTAATTTTAGAAGATTTTCCGGCAACATAATTTTAAACAAATTTTTAGTAGTTTTAAATTATACTACTTTTTTTCTATTAGTGCAGTCAAACTAATAAAATTCATATTTCCTATGTACCTATTTCCCACAATCTATATTTCCATTTACAATCTATATAATAATTCCTAGTAGTTTTTACCATCTTTTCCTTTTAATGTGAAGGTTATGAAGCTCATTAAAACACATAATATTATTTAAACTATTATTTATTCATGTTGAAAACTACAAATCTCATCATCATTACAAAAAAAAAAAAATATGAAAAATAAAATTGGTCCAACCTTATTCAAACAAATGTCGACAATTACAAGTATGCAACATGATGCAATGGAATGCTAAAACTCAACATTACAAAGCAGATGTTACACAAAAATGTTAGAAATGCTTACTTAAGTTGATTACACAACCTATTGAATAACAGCATTAAAAACGTACAACTGTGGTGGGCATGACGGAACACAGTTGCAAACAGATGAAAATCACAGAAAAAAAGGGAAACACAGCTTACCAAGCACCACCAGCAGCAGAAAGTAAAATAAAAAGGTAAAAACATCAAGGACATTAAGAGATTTGTTCTAACATAAATGCCACATTTTGTTAACCCAAAGTAAATGTTGGTTGAAGAAAAAAATAATAGAAAAAACGTTACATTAAACAACATAAATATGTAAAATGTAAAAAAGAAAAAGTATGAAATAATCATGAAAAAAGAATTCCGTCAGAAAATGTGTGTGCTCTAGAAAAAAAGATTTTTGTTGCGAGTGAAGGAAAAAAAAATCAAAAAGATATGCAAATTTTATTTTCTAGGTTAAACACTAAAGAGGCTGAAAGGAAAATGATATTTTACTTCTATGCCTAAATATACATATATGAAAAGATATATGTTTACATTAGGGTGACAGTTATTTTGAGAAGACATATTTTATAATAATAAGCAGCTTTATAACAATGCTGGAGAATTAAATTAGACATATAACAGAAAAAAATAATGATAAAAATACATAAACATAATTGCGCAGATCAAAGATTTTTATGAGTTTGTTGCAAAAGTATGGATATTTTTAGGGTGTTAAATAAATAACCAACTAACTTCTAACATAAATTTTGCATATGAGGCTTTCTACAACCAACTGCACTACTACACAGTATTTATTCCCTATGGGGAATGAGGAGTCAATTGACCTGAAAGTGACTGGTTAAAGATGGACTTCTCACAGGACTGGTATAATTCATTACTGAAGTGAGTTAAGCAGTGCCAATTGTCCTAAAATTACCAATACTGTGACTGGTAAAGGGAGGACGTACCACTTAACCTGAATGCTTATTAACAAAAAATAGCCAGTTGGCCAGAATGTTATCCATTGTAACCTGTTTAGTTTTCGATTTTTTTTTTAAACTAAAAATTATTAATTTTGTTTTTTTTTTTTTTTTTTGTCGATATTTATGTTTTTTTTGGGTTTATTAAAGAATTATCGGCATGCGAAAAATTGACCTAAAAGAACCTGGACTGCTGGAAAAGGTCTTATCACAGGACTAGTATTATTTACAATTGAGGTGAGTTATGTAGTATAAATTGATCTAAAAAGACTAGTTTCGTGCTGGTAGACATATCACCTAAGTGGTATACGTATTGACTAGAAAAAGCCAATGAGTTTGAAATTAATTTTTATCATTTTTTACATTAAAAATTATTAAATTGTACGACATGTCCCTTTCAGGATAGTCATGTGGTTAGTCCGTTTTGGTTAGTCCTCGACATGCGCCTTTTGCGACAGTCTTGTGGTATGTCCTGTGGCATGCCACTATGTGGTTTAAAGCAGGACAAATGACCCCCTCATATGAAAAGCCCATGTTAAAGTTGTCAGTTTGTTTACACAGGGTAGGGTTTAGCAGAGGACCAGTCTCTGGCACGAAGGGACCGATCCTGTGGCACACGCAGGACCGGCCCCATTCCCCTTAGGGTTGTGCTGTAAGATGTTAATAAAACGTGGATAAACTTTTTTTCGTTTTTCCAAATAGTGGCAGAAATTTGGCGTACTAAGTATCGACAAATTTTTAAATTATTTTTAATATATTGATAATTACTACTCTAAGTTTGATGATATCTGGAGTAGACTACACAATATGCAAAATAAAGATTCTGAAAAAGTTTACACCTAGTTTTTGAATATTAAGTTTAAAAGATAATAAAATGTATCTAAAAATTTACAAATTTTGACCCTATATCCGGCAAACGATGTTTTTAAACAAAATTCCACTCGAAAAACAAATAATAAGTTCTTCAACAAAATTGTTTATCGTTGCCTAATTTAGGCGATATAAGCCAACATATTTAAGGGTGCATTTTGGAAACTAAAGCATATAAAAGAGAAGTGTTGGACAAAAAATATTTCTCTTACCAAGATGTAACCACGCTCGAAAAACAATTTTTTCTGCTCCTATTAAAGAAGATATAGCGATTTTCGCTTTTTGAAAATAGCGAAATTAGGCGAAAAAGTATTTAAACTTTAATTTATATAGTTCAAACTTCAACGCTTTGCTATAAATACTTAATGTCTTCTTTCTGCAAAATTTCATAAAAATCCGTCAATTAGTTTATAAGTTAAGACGATGTCCTTTAGAGGAATCCTGATAAAATTATGTGAGTCCTTGCACTAAAGCATAGCTGTTAATAATGATTACTAATCGTAATAATTAGCAATTAGATTATTTTTTTTTGAAAGGTGAAGTAATGATTATATTACGATTATTTTTCATATTCGCACGATTACTAATTGATTACGATTACAGATAATTCAAAAAATA